>JAOEHV020243564.1:0-12508 GCA_025447995.2 Isaurus tuberculatus | reverse complement strand
CGAATGATAAAACAATTATTGGATTTGGTAGTCGCAAAATATTGTGATTTGTCATTGTCTCGCAAATTAATTATTTAATGAATATGCTCGCCACTGACAAATCACAATATTTTGCTCAACCTCGTCCAATAATTGTTTATTATTATTATACAATTGCTTCATTCTTCCAGTTATTTGCTGTGTATATTGTACTTGGGGGGAACCTTCGGTTGCATGGAGCAGTGGCTTGCTACAGCGCTTACAACTTAGGGCTGCGCGTATTACTATCAAAATGAAAAACTCAATCGAGGCTACTGAGGGGCTTGGCTGCCTTACTTTGGAAACAATTAGAAAAAGGAACAAGCGCATTCTAGTTTTTAAATGTTTGAACAATTTAGTTTACATGCATACAACACTAGAAGGAAGGACGATATTCACCTGACCAGACCAAAGTTAACATTAGCATTACCTGGAAAATTTTTAAATACGAAATCAAAAATCATCAATTCATATGATTTCTAAACTGAAATTTTACCGTATGTGTAACTTTTTTTTTCTATTGAATAGTGTTAATTTAGGAATATAGTTATAGTTCTATCCATATACTAATGTAAATAGCTATTTTTTATGATATTTTTGTATTTTTTTAATGTCAGGGCCCTCTCGATACCAGCCTTGAAGCTGAATGGGCTACCCTGCGTAAATAAAGTTTATCTATCTTCAAAACAAGTCACATTCAAAATGCGGTTATAACTCCATGTTAAAAATATGCCATTAATTAAACGTGCAACGTCCTCCATCACCGTGTCTAGTATCTGGACAAGTATCTATGAATTGGTTTGGTTGTTTATAAACTTTCGTAGTTTCTCCAGTTCTTTTTTATTAATTGCGTAGTGCCATAATAGCAAGATTTGTTTTTGTTGAAATTTGTTGCGACATAAAAGGTTCATAAACCCGAACAAATCCTAACAAGGGTTGCAAATGCGTGACATAAAAACCTCGTTAACGTGTCCTAACCTGTCAGATAAAATACAATACTTTACTTTGAAAATATTTCGTTGTAGCCGAAATTTTAATTTTGCGGAGGTGAGGTGCTGATTTTTTGCTACGACAGTGGTGTGTTGCTGCGTTTTTTTAGACCTTGTCTTTAGCTTATTTGTAACAATCAGTTATTCGTGTTTTCCACTTTGCACTCAATTATTGATGACCTTTTTCATCCAGTATACTGGAGACGAGTCTCTACAAAGGATTTAAGACCTTCCTACAGCTGTTATTCGAAAAGAAGGATTTGTATCATCAGCTCCACAAGGTACAAAGATGAAATCAGAAGGATCCTCAGATTAGATTAGTGACTTTTCCACATTGTTAGAAGAAAAAAAGATCCGCAAAATCAGATAAGTGACTTTTCGAAAAGAAACAAAGAAAAGAATGATTGCCTCATCAGATAAGTTTTACTATTTAACAAAAAACAAAGAGAAGAATGGGCTGCTATATCTGTTCAGATACTGTTGAAGAAGGAGCAAAGAGAAGAAGGATTTGATACGTCTGATCACTAACCTTTCAAGAAGAAAAGAGAGAAGAATGATCTACTAGATTCAATCAGTTACTGTACCTTAAGGTAAGAGTTAAGAATCGTATGATCTACTACATCACTGAGCTAAGTAACTTTACGATCAACTTTAGATCCGAGGGTTATAAGGATCTGCTACATCAAATCAGTAATTGATCCTAAAGGATAAAGAGTAGAACGATCTACTACAAACCTCACAAATAGTAAAAACAACAGTAAATAATCAAGAGACAAGAGAGATGGTGGAGTTATTAGACAAAATCCTGTCGCCAATATAACAATCAACAATATTTTTGTTGAAAACATGTTACTGATTTTGAAACCCTTTTTTTTAGTTAATTGATCAAAGCAGACAATATATCAAATATCAATAATTACAAACAGATAACGCGTTCCAATGAAGAGTATAGGTCTGCATAAGCAAGTAAGCGGAGTCTTGAAATATGGGTGAAATACTACTTTGTTTTAATACTAATGACAATATTGTTTTTCTATTGGCCATACTTGATTGATGTTGATGAGTCACATCAAACAAAATCCGGCAAAAAACAATAAATAGAATTTGATAACAGCGTAATATGATATAAGAAAATACGTCCCTTAAGCAGGTACGCCTTTGAAAAATAAAGATTGGTCGGTGTTCGTTTTTGTTTTCGCTGAACATTAACAAAAAATTATTGGATGCATCATTACTTTTTAACCAAGAATAATGTGTAGTTACCTCGATTAAACACCAACCTTGCCTTTCTATTGGCTTAGAACTTTCGTTTGAGGAGATAGCAATAAAAGTTTTACTTTTTATTAAGATATTCATCTTGTATATATTCTTCCGAACACCTATTCACTTTTACCATATACAGGGAGAGTTGGAGAATAAACCATTTAACGGGTTGCGGCAAAAATTTTCTACTTTGTTTACATTTGTTATATTTTGGAGGTTAACTGCGTGTTCATCGTTTTCTACATGACGTTCATTGTTTCGTTTTCAAAAAATTAAGTATATAATAAATATTTTTAACTTTTCCTGAGACGGTCAACATTCATAATTAAGAATAGTTATGCAGAAAATTAAACCGGAAAGAATCTTTGTGTGTTGTTAAGAAAAGCCTGTTTGTCTTGCATAATATTATCTTCTTCACTCTGGCCAGCAGTACACGACTGTTTAAAGAATCTCAAGTGAACGAAAAACTTTTTTTTTCTGCCGGCTACGCTTTTCTTTTATTTTTGGCATTTCGCTTCTGAACTGAAATACAAGTCGAAAAATCGAACGAATTCATTATTTTTTTAATTTATTGCTCCAATACATATCTCTTGGACACTGTTCCACTGCATGAAGAATGCCCTAGGCAGAAATAAAGAATTTGAAATGCAGCTCAAGTGAAATTGTTTTTAATTTTATATTAAACGCTCTCGAACTTTGCTCTATATAGTTCTTATGATGCCGGGCTTAGTTATTTGATGTGGCTGAATGGTCATTGGCGAAAAAAGAATGGTTTGAATAGCGTCAGCAACTTAATAGTTTTTTTAGAAATAATTAAGCATTCTAAATAGTGTTTTCCAAAAACCGCGTTAAGTACTAAAAGAAAATGAAACCAAAAGTTTAATAAAGCTCCATATTGAATATTAAATAGATTTGCCTTATTAACAATTAGTTCAGCTTTTTCGAACTAAGCTTCACATAGTTTATGTACCTCTCACTCTAAAGTATGGATGTAATAGGTAGAATGTTGGAAACGAGAATGAATGAGATAATAATTGTTGCTTTATTGTATGATCCATTTGATTCTAAGGCACGTAGAAGACGATTCTCGTTTTTAATGCTTTGCCGGGTTTGCGTTTAATAACCTCCTTTACTATGTTTTGCGTATTATGAGCAGTTGGATTGATTTAAGCGATTGTTCGTCGCTGCATGCAGTGGCAGCAAACTGCACTCAGAACAAATTTTTTGTATTTAACTGAACATTGATTTAAAAATCACGTAAAATGAGTTTTATAGCTCCTTAAAAAACGTTTGGTGATATGTGGCTTCTTCAAAAAGGGGATTTTAGGAAATAAGACACTTTTAGTATTTTTAGCAAAATTCAAACCACCAATTTATTACCAATGAACAGATAAAACAGAAATTATGGTACTAGTCCAACTTTTCATGTTCTTTTCGAAGTTATAGCTATTTGACTAATAAACTTTGTAATCATTACGAAAGATTTTCTTGTTCTCCATTCTCGTATTAGGGAGAAATGAGAAGGAAAACAAGCGCTTACCTTTCTTTTGTCTTCGCATGAGGTTTACCACAACTTTATATCGAGCTGGCGAAAAAAAAAAAATTCCGTCATTTCACTTGAGAAATTTGAAAATTTGACACAGATGTCGATTTTGCTATTAAACGAATAACTCCACTTTTAGCATGTCAGTAACCTTTACAGCTCATAGAATTTTTCTAAGTAGATCTGCTCACAGAAGGAAATGTTGCTTGGAGCGTTCCTCATTCAAATGCAAATATCACTTCCTAAGTTGAGTACTATTAATAATAACCTGATCTTTAGATCCTGCTTGTACAAACATCAATTTCAGTGACAAACCATATTCTCTAGAAGCTTCCTACTGAATGTTTATCATTCGGTTATTTATCACAACTCTGCGGAGAAATGATAATCAGCTACTTAAAGTTTGTTGACTGGTTGCAACGTTTACTTTCGCATTTTTTTCGTTGGCTCATTTCAAAAAATATCCTGGCAGTCTCGGCCAATGTCTGAAAAGTTTAATAAAAATACTAAAAACATCAAACCAAAATATTCTAAAATTAACACACTGGCAGGCATCTTTGCTTTGTGCGATAAACTTTGTCGCTGAATATATGTGAAGACGGTTTTCAAATTTAATTCAAAACACAATTCTTGAATTTACAAAGAAAATTTTAACAACAACTAGTTAACGTCAGCTGCCAAAGTGTAAGTCGTGAATTAAATCTTATTGAAAAGATTCGAAAAACGCAATAAATACTAAGCAAAGCTGACTACCTGTTTCTTAAACCTAATTCATCAGTTTTGAACAAGCAGATTTTTTTTGTTCGTTTTACTAAAAACTAAAGAATTAAGGCCAACAAGAATAAGAAAAAACAGCAAGGTGTGGCCTTTCATTTACATTAAAACTTTCTCTTTTATTGATTGTCTATCTAACCATACTTTTAATCTAAATTACATTACTGAAATTGCCTACTATTTGTTTACAGAAAAGATAGATTATTTGGTCTCTGTCGCCAGAGCGTGCGAAATCAGAAACTGTAAAATCTGCATATGAACAGAGGTTTTCGTATTTACAAATTGACATAAAAAAATGTTTTTTTTTGCTTCAAATGCTGTTCGAGCTTAAGTGATTGCACACGTTTTCAACATCATGTCACAGATTTATAACTTGTTTTTTTTAAACATAATTTTCACGACAAACAACAAATGTGAAGATCTCGCGTCGATTTAAGATTGTTTGTTGAATGAAAAATTGGCTGCTTTTAAAGCATGCTAGTTTAGCAAATCATCGTGTTTTGATTTTTCAAGAAGTGAAAAGAACATAATATTCATTGTCAAAAACGTTTTAACTCGCTCACTAATCCTATTATTATGGAACACAAGAAATAGAAATTAAGATTTCCATAAAGTTTAATCCTTTTCTTAATTTATTTACTGAGTGACAACTTCCATTTATAAAGTTTCTCCTCTCATATTTAAAGTGACATAATTGATTGATTGCATGAAAGTGATTTCTGTGTAATGGGGAAAATACACGTAACGAAAACAAGACTTGTACGCGAACTAAGCATTGTAAACGTTTTACTAATAAAAGCAACTGACAAAATTCCACTTTCCTTCAAAAGGAAATTGTTTTGTAATATGTGTAGCAATACATATGCGTATATCAAACCATTTGAAATTTAGGATTTTGTTTGGCACTTTAATTATACAAGCACATTACATGTTCTACATATAAATAACCAACTTGTTATAAATACGAACATGTATTTTTTCATGGTAAAGAGGGAATACTTAAATAAGTTTATGTGTAGATGCATTTACCTAATTTATTGAGGTCGGCTGTAAAGCAACCCATTTCTACTTTTTGAATAGAAGTTGACATTCTGAACGTTTATTTCAGATACTCGCAAGTCATTTTAAGATTTATTTTAATAAAGGACTGAGATTAATGAACATTACATAATGGTAAAGAGTTATGGAAGCCTTTAACTTGGAACGGTTTATTCGTTTTGACAAGTTACGATATTTCATTGTTGTCGTGTTTCTGGTTAACGTAGATAACCTGAAGTTGAAGCGTAAAAAGCGATAAAACAACACAATTCAAAAACGATTTGATTGCTTCTGTTTCTTTTTGTCAGTTTTAGCCACAGCCAATGTGCAATATATTTAGACACATCCTGCTTTTGAATTTAATTTATAAAGTAACATACACTTTATGTTAATGCAAAACAAAACTTATAATTAAGTGATTTATCGTGCTTTAACACATGTACAGATTTTAATTTGGTTGGGCAAACCTACTACATTTATGAGTCATTAGAAAACTAAACAAACGTTGTTAAATTTTTAGTATCTTCTTTAATTATTTGCGAAGTGTTTGTTTTTCTGTTTGAAGTTTTTGAATAAAAGAACTATCGTTATAGATTTTGCATCTGTAATGATTTTTTCAAGTGCTAGGTCGTCTCATAGTATACTTTATTTCACTAGATATAAAACACCTAACGAAGGTAAAGAACTTTTCAAGTAATCTCTCAAGAAAAATCATCGGCCCTCCGTGCATGAACAACAACTTATAGAAATTTTAAGAATGGAGTCAAAAAGATAAGCTGGGAGATAAAGATCACAGAAATAGACTCAGTTTATTAAAAGAATGAAATAGAACTTGTAATAGTAATTGTCTTGCGAAAACAATTATCAACACAAGTTGTACAGCAGAACCGTTAAAGTGGCAGACAACTTCAACTAGTTTTTCTCAACTGTGCATGGTCAAATTTTAAGAACCCAATTCAATTCCTAATAAACACGACAACCTTGTTCTCTTTTCAAATCCAAACTTTTGGAAAACACCAGGTGTTATCTCAATTCTAAACCCTGACGATTTGAACTGACAAAATTTTAATTTAACCGTCCGATATATCACAACTACCTATACATTGTTAAAAGTGTACATAATTCCAAGTGGACAAAAACCTAATTTGCTAGTGCACATAAGTATTTTAGCGATAAGTATATCTTTCGATAGCTTAAAATATGTTGTACTAACACAGAAGTCACAATATGATAAATTATCTATCGTCCAGATAACAAATAATGGAACGTATCAGTTCCTTCTTGTCTGACCTCTTGTATATCACAACCAAATTACCATAGGGCTCCATCCCTGGACCCGAGTTTATGAAACTAAACAGGCCTTAATCATTCATTAGATAAAGCTGTTTTACTGGGTTGGCATTGAGAGTAAGAGCTGCATACAAAAAAGTGAAATCAAGTGATTTTAAAAAGGTTGTCAATTTGTGTAGGTTGTTAAAAATATATTTGTCCAATTTTTCTTTAATTAATCTTTTTAAGCAAAATACATTAAGTTACCTTCAATGCCGAATATTATGTTACTTGAAATGATTCTGGATCCCGTTACCGTTTTACAAAAATCGGTAAAGATGACTAACTTGAAAACTGAAAAAAGTGACTCAGTCGCCGAGGGAGCTGCATAATAAGAGATTAATTTATCTCCAATAACCATTTGGTTTTCGCACGAAAATAGAGGCGCAAACCTTTTTGTAAACAGATTATCCCATTACAATAGCTACTGCATCGATACGTTAAAACTTTTTGACAAAAATCACAGAAGAAGCGATCATATGGAGAGTGAGCTTTGTACACGTATTACATAATTAGCTAAAAATGCAACCTGGTTTTATAGTATTTTTTCTATACAGTAATAAGAACAATACTAAACTATGGCTGGTTCAAACATCCTAAATATTGAAATCAAATTCAGTCGAGTTCCTTCGTTTACAATATTTACAAACTTTTATTCGCAACGAAAATTGACCTAAAGTAGCTTTACATAAAATTTTTTGTTAAAACTAAAATGTTGCATAGCTACAAGAAGGCTGATAATTATGATAATAATAATGATAATTTGCAGAATACAGTTTAGGCGTCTGTTACTGCAGTTTGTATATAAAAGTAAGTGCAAGAATGGGAATAAAATTTTTAGTTTTTATTTGACAAAGAAATGCTGCGCAGTTTTTATTGCCAGGCACATCGTGTTTAAAATACGGAAACGAGGCGCTATTCAGATACAGACATGAAATTGGACTAGCAGCTTCATTATCACGATCACGTGATAATTGTATTAAAATAGTAGTAATATCATTTTGAGAGGAATTAATAGAACCATTAATTAATTGGTGAAAACTTTTCTTCCGGGGAGCACAAAAAGATATGACTTAAATGGGTTGAAAATAGGCA
The DNA here is from genome assembly GCA_025447995.2 of Isaurus tuberculatus. Taxonomy (NCBI): domain Eukaryota; kingdom Metazoa; phylum Cnidaria; class Anthozoa; order Zoantharia; family Zoanthidae; genus Isaurus; species Isaurus tuberculatus. The sequence continues at coordinate 4,459 of JAOEHV020243564.1, read as the reverse complement.
GTTGGCTCAGGCAACGAGTAGAAAAATTTGAATATCTTGGAATGTTTTTAGACAATATTGTCTTATAAAGACAACATCCACTAAACAATGAAGAAAGTTACCTAAGATACTTAGGGTGTGGCATGGGCTGGATCTATGAAACCGGTTCTTACTCCAATCTATGTGGCCTTTTTTTTATGCCTTGCAAATATAACGGGCAACAAAGAAGCGCCTCTATAGCTAGCTCTTCAGTCTTAGGCTTTTCTTTCCAACTACCTCATGGAATAGGGCTCGTTGATGTTACTCTGGTCCTCCTTCACCGTCCTTCTGCAAGTAATGTGATAAATCGCCGGTTCTAGGTCTGACAATCAAATAATAGTTGACAGCTGTCAATCAAAATCTAAATATGGAAAATGATTGACAGCTGTCAATAAAAATCACACCAGAAGTGACGTCACCCAACCTGCCAATCGAAATTATGAAAAATCCGCTGGCCAGTAAGAATCGAAGGCTTATGCTAAACTCAAACAAAAATATATCCTTGCTGACCAGTAAGGAACCACGGCTCACCCTAAGATCTCAAACTGTTTCGAACCGGTATTCTATCTCAGGATGCATCTTATGAAGTATCTAAACAAGATGAGAAATTGGCATGATATGTTTATTGTGGGAAATTTTAAACGAGAAATGTCGCTTATTTTAGCGTGAGAAATTTTAACGAGAAACTGCACTTATTTAGCGTATTCTTAAATTTTAATATCAATTTTTGATCCCAAGATATCCCATGATGACTTTTCGTGGGATTTCTTGATCGTTAATTTAAGCGATATTTTGTGCTAAATTGATGGGACGGATATTTAGAGGATTTTAAATCAAGTTATTATGGTCGCCAATCTAGTTAATGGCGGACCTTTGGGTTTGAAATTAAAGTATCATGTTCTACATGGAAATATTTATCATCTTTAAAATCTTTTTTTCAAATAAGACGAAAACTAGTATCCAATAGTTCTATAAAAGCTGAAAGTTTTGAAATATTGTTTTAAAACCACAAGATGGGACGGATATTTAGAAGATTTTAAATCAAGTTATTATGGTGGCCAATCTAATTATTGGCGGACTATTGGGTTTCAGTTTATAGTATCATGGTCTTCACTGAAATATTTATCCTCTTTAAAAATTTTTGTTAAAATCAGATGAAAACTAGATCTCAATAGTTCTTTAAAAGATGTCAGTTTTGAAATATTGTTTCAGAACCACACGATGGACCGATATTTAAAAGATTTTAAGTCAAGTTGTTATGTTACAAATATTCAAGGCAATAATTTTTGGGGGGACGGCCGCCCTCTCTATTTTAAGTGGTATATCAGATAGTGACGAGAACATCATTTTTTGAATTTACATTATTTGTCGGCTTCGTCGTCACTGAGTTACTCGTATACCAAGTGTGTTGTAACTTATTTAAAATACCTATTTTGGTTCTATACAGGTAATCTAGCATTTATTGTATAAGTTGTTTTCATCTGTTATTAGTTACTCAGTCTCCTACCATTCAGTACTCTTAAAAAGGTAATTGAACTTTATAACGACAATATTTTAGGGTGTATTGACACATTGGGTATTGACTCACCAAGTGAAAATCTAGGTTTACTGTTAGTTAGCACATCCACGGTGAAATCGTAGTTATTCAAATTTTGTTTTGTGTAGATTATTGTTTATTGGAACTCTTTAAACGTCGAAAAACGTCATTTTTGAAAAGTTGTCTGCTAGCTGCAGAAAGTCTGATAAATTAACGCTAGTTGCACAGAGCCTCTTGGCGTTTTTACGTTTGGCTGATTCTGGGATGCAACAAGTTCAATCAATTCCTTTTTGCGTTTCCCGTGAAGTTGAGTATAAAATTAAGAATCTACAAAACAGTTAATTTTGACAAAAGTATAGTTGTGAATTAGTACTTGAAGTGGTTGGGTGGAAAAAATGATCGATTGAGGGAGCAATTAAAGCTTGATTCATCCGAAAAAAAAATGAGGTTGCTGTAAAGAACTCTTGTTAGAGATAGTATTAACAAATGTCGAAATCAACATTATGAGCTGGGCTTTTGAGATCCGGGTTCTGATGCCACAACCGCCATTTCTGTCTGTCACTTCTTCAAGGTACACAATGCGGTTTGCATCCGCTATGGTTTGCCGCCAATCAATAGCTTCCGGTCATCTCCTTTCTAGTGCCCATATTGGTGGCTGCAAGTTTGATACTAGTACGTATGTATCACCTGGCCAGAGACGTGTACAAAAGGATTGCCTCATGTGCCGCAATGGAAATGTGAAACAAGTTACTTCCCTCCACAGGAGTGGCATACTGTGCAAGGCACTTGTAAGACTTTTAAATATAGAGAAGTGAAGGCTGAATACGTTGAAGAGACATGCCATACAGCCTGCACGAAAATGGTCGAGTATGAAGGCGAGAGAGGGAGAGATGCGAAAAATACATTCGCCAAAAACCGCCAAATATACCACCAAGAACAAGAAAAGAAACTGGAAGCATTCATGATTGAATGTTTCAGTACTTTTTTGAGATACCTCGACAGACAGGTTGGAGAGACTGTTCATTCAACCAGTCATAGAAAGGGTAGTAGTTGAATGAGTAGGCGGAAGCTCGAGTGTTATTTTTAAAATCTCTAACTGCTTTGGATTTATTTATTCCAACAAACTACATTTCCACGCTCTAGGTAGCCTTTTTCCCCAAAACACTTATTAGATCATGGTATAATAATCGTTTAGCACAACTTTCCTTTCCTTTTGTTTACACAGTAGACACTGAACTATGACTTAATTCAACCATGTCCTCTTTTGTCAACTGTAGAACTATTCATTGGTATTGTATTACGCTAATTTATATTCTTTGGTACACTTTGAACACTGAACTTTAACATTATTTATCAATGTACTCTTTTATTTACTCAGCATAATTTTACTTGTTAGCCAACCTGAAGAAGGAGTTTTTTCCCCGAAAACTTTGTTACAATAATTAACACGTATGCATAAGGAAAAAAACAATAGAGATAAGAGTAAACCTGTGTGCCAGTTTACTCTCTCTTAAACAAGACTTATCTGAAACGAAAGATTTAAAAATAGTTTATTCTTTTTACATTATCATTACTCATAGCATTTTGTTACTGCATTGTTCTCGAGGTGGCAATATTTCTCCCCTTCTTTTTCAGAAAACTGACTGATTTCTGGTGCCTTGTATATTTTCGCAACTAAGAAAGCGTACTCATGTTTACCGTTTTAAGTATTTTAATTTATTATACACCATAATGGTGAAAAATAGCTGCTAAGCTTAAGCTCTGTATACAAAACTCAAAATTAATTGTCTTTTGGTCAAGATGAAACTACTTAGAACTATTTAATATGCTAACTACTTAATGGGCTATTTATATAATGCGCTTTCTTTTTATGTAAAAGTCTAAAATAACTCTGACTAGTTTATAGTTTTAGTCATTGTTAGGCGAGCCCCAAGTACTCTCTCACGCGCGGAGCTTGCAGAAAGACGGCAGCCATTGATACTGCACCAGTTAAAAGTGCAACAATTAGTATGATGCGATCCAAAACAGAAGCGGCACATTTCCACTCTTCTTGCCAAAACAACCTCTGGAAGTATTCTTCGTCCAGCAGGGAGTTGCTGTTGTTGTACAGGCTGGAAGGTTCCTGCTCCTCTGCGCGCATTGAGTTGCCTAAAGTCCTTCGGTACGTAACCGTTGGTTTTTTTCTACTTCCTTCTCGTACAGAACCATTGAATTTCACATGAGGATCTTCAGCTTCACTTCTCTGACATTTGAGAGTCTGAAGACAAATAGTTTTATCGTTTTTCTCATCAAAACGATCTGATATATCCATGTCTACATCCTGGTTTGCTGTTTGTAGAACTCCATCTTGCTCACATTCGTTTAAAACTTGATTGTTCAACTTTTTCATAGGCGGCTTAGGGACTTGAACGAATGCAAGTTTTGCTAGTCTTCCTAAAAGTAATCGCCTTACCCATTGCGGCATTTCTGTTCTCCGGTAATACAAGTTTAAAACCACGCATGTGAAAGCTATAGCGGTGCCAATTTCACAGATAGACAATGAGTAGTAAGTACCTGTGATGAAAACAGGAAGAGTTAACAACACGTTTGCATGCGGTTTATTTATGCATGGTCTAACAGGGGTTGCATCGATTGAAGTACAGGATAAGCTAAAACTTTTTTTCCATTCAATTATTTTTTACTGATGTTATTATGGTAAGCATGCAGTTATTATTATTTTACTTTTATCATTTCGAACAAGAAAATACTTTGATAAATATTGAAAAAAAACGGGCAACTATTTTCAAAGAAATCTTTCGGCATGCTTATGCCATCATCAATTTAATATGTGATACGTGTTACAAGTATAAAATACATAATATGAATAAATTATTTACAATATGACGTAGTGCATTACAATACAAT
>JAOEHV020243466.1:0-12508 GCA_025447995.2 Isaurus tuberculatus | reverse complement strand
AAGTTTAGCACCTGTAAATTAGTTTTGAAAAACCCCTTGGGGAAAGCTAATAAAATTATTATTATTATTATTATTATATAATGTAAATTTACTGAAGCTGAAATGGCTTATTTAAAGACTTCATTACGTCATCATTTTCTTAAAAACTAAATAGATTTGTCTCATTCTTTTTCGGTGCACCAAGCATTAAACCCGTCATCTCTGTATGCATGTACCAAGGGTAGTATTAATTGGTAACACAGTATTGTTCAAAGATTTGGTTTAATATTAACCAACGAAAAGATTAGCATTGCTGAGTCCCACTTTAGCTTCCACAGCTACACCCTAATTTTGCTAATTAATGTTTTTCTTTATCCTTTGTTTATAGAACCACTTCTATCCAGCAACGAACTCGATGTAGTTCTGCATACATTACCAGCTGCTGGTTCTTATGCATTTTGTGATCGGGGAGAGGACAACGTAAGCTCAACCTTTAATGCGTTATTTGCAACCATCGAAAATAGACACCACGACAACATTCGTAGTATTGCCCTTAAAATCTACCATAAATAATACTGGAAAAAGAGATTGCCAATATTTTAGATCAATGGATAATTCTTTGGGTTAAAAAGTTACTTTGAAAAGTTGTACATACGGGAAGTCAGGCTGGATTAGCTGTCATTATTCGCCCTCCAATGTTTCACAAGTTACATATAGCGCTTTGCAAGTTGATGAGATTTGTCAATCTCATCCTCACTCTGGGGTTTTTAACCAGGATACAGTTTTCCACCCCATAAAATCAACCTTCACGCTCAATTTTTTTGCCTTGCTTTATTATGACATTTTTTGCATGATTACAATAGCAGCATTACAGTGGAGCAGACGAATAAAGTTATTTACATGTTTGATTAACAACTGCATGGACCCCTAAGTATCTTTTAAAATTTTCATTCTAACTGCTTGCTCTGCGACTCGGGCAATTTTGGAAAAAATTGAAAACACTAGTGAAATTAATCCTTAATTTTACTCAGCCCCATGCGATTACCTATACTAATGTTTCCATGTTATTCAGTTACAGATGCATATGGTGTTTGTTATTGTTGTAGGTTGTTTGTGTTATTGGTAGCCTGTTTCATAACACGGTCAATGTAGTCAACATTCGATTACCTCAAGCGGGAGTGGAGGTTGGTAACTAAGGATTTTATGGTAATTTGTATTTTACAGAGAATCTTTTGTGTATCAATGTAAGTTTACGCACAGATAGTTTTGATTCGTTTTTGGGGGGATGGTACACGGAGATACGAAATTTCTTTCCCAATTGAAAGAGCACAGAATACTTCATCCAAATCGAATGCACAAACAGATCTACTTTGCGAAAGTGTGGAAGTTTTGCAGATTTCCACAAACTCGATCTGTGTGTGCATTCCATTTAATGGGATATTCAGTGTTATTCTACCCTAGGAAAGGAAATATGTACCTCCTCTTATCCATCAAATATTTCTTATTGTCACCCAACTTTCCCTTTGGCCATTTCAGCTTTACATTACAACAGAATACGAAGTTTAGCATTAGAAGGTCTAGATAATCCGCTACAGTGACTCACATGTATATGAAACATTAAGAAATGCCCCCAGTGAAATAGACAGACGACAACACCAAGAACACTACCTTGTTCTTTTTGACAAGTCAGTTTGTGAGTCCCGATAGATTGTCAGGAGACTTTACCTACAGTTTAACGTCCTTTTCCGAGAAGATACAAAGGTCTAAATAATTTGTAGATATTAAAACAAAGGCAGTAACTTCTCGATTATTTGAAGACCCAGAATGTTTGGTTGGTCGGGAATCAAACACGAGCACCCCAAACAATAGACTGACAATTTACCAATTAGGTTAACCAAGCGGCGTTTAAATGACACGCTCTTATTTTTCATGTTCCGGCAGACAGTTGGGATGAGTACCGAAGGTGTTTGCTGCACTGAGGGCACCGCAGCAGTCAGAGGAGGGGATTGTGCAACATGCTATCGCCAGCTCGATATTACTGTCTTATCCAATGCTCCACTTCTGAGTAACTCCCCGCTGAGATCTGAGTTAGTACCTAAAATACCAGCTAAAACCTTGAAACATAGAGGTAAGAAAATAAACTATCTATAAGTCTCAACACTTAGATTTAAGTTTAAGCTGACTAAGAGGAAAAAGATTGTTATATCGAGATAACAGTCCCCCTTTTCCAGTTGTGTTGTGATGGCTTACCGCGCTAGCGACAAGTTTTAGTTTAAGGAAAAATCTTTTTTGAAAACGATGATGATAATGATCAGGAGTAGGAGTACTGAGATGTTGATGATGAGGAGGAAAAGGATAGATGAAGATGATGGTGATGGATGATGTATGATGTATGAAGATGATGATGATGATGGAGATGATGATGATTATGATGATGATGATAATGATGATGGAGATGATGATGGAGATGATGATGGAGATGATGATGGAGATGATGATGATAGAGATAATGATGATGGATGATGATGGATCATAATAGATGAAGATGATGGATGATGATGATGGAGATGATGATGATGATGATGGATGATGATGATGGATGAGGATGATGGAGATGATGATGGAGATAATGATGATGATGGAGATGATGATGATAGAGATGACGATGATGGATGACGATGATGGATGACGATGATGATGATGATAGGTGATGATGATGATAGAGATAATGATGATGAATGATGATGATGGATCATAATAGATGATTATGATGATGGAGATGATGATGATGATGATGGAGATGATGATAGAGATAATGATGATGGATCATAATAGATGAAGATGATGGATGATGATGATGATGGAGATGATGATGAAGATGATGATGATGGATGAAGATGATGATGATTATAGGTGATGATGATGATGATAGACGATGATGATGATGGATGAAGATGATGGTGATGGTGATGGTGATGATGGTGATGAAATTTTAAATTTATTAGCAGTACGACAAAAATCAGTAAATCAAAACGTCGAATTTCCACAATTCGTCCTCTTCTAGAACGCAAATATATTACTTACAAGCATATTGATGTGGAAAAACTAATATGGCTTAGATCACCAAACTGCTCAGTCCTAAAAATTCCGTGGGTTCTTCTCGAAAATTACATATAAATAAAATTGTGACCTGCATCGAGTTAACATTCACTTGCAACTAGCCTTCTGGGAAGGAGAATGAAACAAAAGTAGCTGTTCGTCCGTTGCCAGTGCGAAGGGCAAATAATCGAAAAGTTAGCTTCCTACTCTACTTAGACACAATAATGATTAAACATTTCAACCTGGATTCGATTTATTCAAGACTTTATGCGGCTCTAGGCGAGATCACCTGTTTACCAACTTGCTTTATAAACGTAGAAGTATCAAGTTGTCTCACATGCGGTTTTCATTGTAGGTTCATCAGCTGTCAGTAAACCTAAAAGCAAACAGATTGGTGTTCAGGACCAACCTGTGACCTTTAGATCAAAGATCAAATCATCCGGCTACAGAGAAGAGCCAAGGTATAAACATTTTTTAGACAAAATCCCAAAAAATCCTCTAAAAAAATTAAAACTCCAACAAGATTTGCACATGTTGCCTTTCACATATCAGTACAGCATTCTTACCGACTAAGCTGAGAAAGATGGTCGTTGTGAGCAGGTAAATTTTAGTGGGGATCTATCAGTGCCACTCAGAGGTATACAATGACTATTAGAGAGATTTAGCACCACGTTTACGTGAACGGCAAGATTGACCACGTGACGACGATTTTCCCGCTAGTTTTCACGTTTGGCGGTTGCGCTTTGCTGTTTCGCGTTTGCTAATTAACCGCCAAACGTGAAAAATGGCGGGAAAATCGTCGTCACGTGGTCAGTCTTGCCGTTCACGTAAACGTGGTGCTAAATCTCTAATAGTCATTGTATACCTCTGAGTGGCACTGATAGATCCCCACTAAAATTTACCTGCTCACAACGACCATCTTTCTCAGCTTAGTCAGTGTGTTTCTTAAGGCTGGTACACCGGTAAATTGTACCGACGTTCCCCGACGGCCGTACCGTTTTTCCCCAACTCAAAAGTTCAAAATAATTCTGGGAATGTCCCCAGACCTCTCTAGATACTTGAGCATTTGATGCTTGATGACCTCGTACCCACTCCAGGTGTACCTGCTTTCCCACTTAGTGTACCCCACTTCTCAAGCCTTAAGAAACACACTGTTAGTCTATGATAGGATGTTCAAATACAAGAATTTGGTTTCCATCGGATTATCCTTTCTTTTGATAACAATCTGTTCCTTGAAGAACTCCTCTAGACGAAAAAACTATTGTTTTTTAGAATTGGGAAATAACATTTGTCTTCATCATCCTCAGTACTATTAAAACGATTGGAACTTTTTATTCATCCATCGATCTGTTTTTTGTTTGTTTGTTTTTTTTATTCTCAGATTCACTATGTTTTCACCAAAGACAAAGTTAAAGAAGAAGAACAATGAACCATTGGGAAAAAGCACTGGATTAGGCACTGATAGGTATTCATAGAATAGTTTAGGGACCTTGTGACCACGTGCGAACCCCAGGATTCGAACTCGGCTCCGTAGAGGTGGGAGACGGGAGTGATAACTACTAGGCCAACTTGACTCCCCAATCGAGAGTTTCTTTTTATATTTAGGTTTGTTTAATTTAATACAATTTTTTATCCTATGGTTCGCACGCGGGTTGATATTTATCGATATCAATCTGACTCCGAGGGTTTTTCTCCGGGATCTCCGGTTTTCCTCCCTCCAGTGAATCGATTTTCACGCCATAATCTGTGCCGTCGACCGCGTAAACATTAGCTTCCGGCTAGGTAACCACTCCATGCGCGTATAAAGACGTTAAATAAAGTATTTATTTATTTATTTATTTTTATTTATTTATTTATTTATATTTATTTATTTATTTATTTATTTATTTATTTATTTATTTATTTATTTATTTAAATTTATTTATTTATTTTCTTTAACATTTTAATCTTGTATTAATGTGGTTATGTATCTTTGTCATTAATCGGTTGCCCTCCCACAGATCAGGGACAATAAAAAGGCAGTACCCGATGGACGGTCGACCGCCAGTTAATTTAACAGACCGAATCTCGATTTCAGATCAAGCAACAGCCATCAATAATATTGTATTTTCAGGTAATACCAGAATTTGCAGTATATGGTTACTAATTAAATACTGAAGCGTCTCCTTATCAGAAACATGTGAAAAGAACCTCACCATATTTGGTATTTTCAATGTCAGTTTTGAGAAACGTTGAAAATTTGTGGGTGATGGTATATTGTCAATGTAATTGTTGGATAAGTCTGGGACGATAAATGTCGCAAGTGTCCTAAATATGCGTGGTTACTTTGAATTACAGTCTGAAATGAATTGAATCGGACAATTTGGTATACACACTTAAGCAATAATAATATTAAAGAATAATAATAATAAATTAATAATAATTATGATATTAATATTGATTACAAATCTACCGTAACCTAAAATGAACTTGAATGTTACCAAAGTGCAGTTTATAAAAGAAGATTTATTTGCCAAAACTTAAGTTAGTAGAGTAAAAACTTAAGACTTCTTGGGTTAAGTGGGAACTTTGAAATCGCAAGTACGTTAATATTGCCATATCTATCCTCCCGCCGCCTGGTTACTCTAGTTGGTAAGGTGCCAGTCTATCGAGCGGGAGGTTCAGGTTCGATTCCCGGCCGGACCAACACTTAGGGTCTTAAAATAATTGAGGAGAATGTGCTGCCTTTGTTCTAACATCTGAAAATGGTTAGACCTTCGCGTCTTCTCGGATAAGGACGATAAACCGTAGCCCCTCGGAGACCTTCTCGCATAAGTCTTCTTACCCTTTCAAGGCTCTCTGTCCACCTAAGAGTGGTAAATTTGACAAAAATAATTACCCCATTGCTTTTTTGTTTCACTGAAAATCCCGAGCGGGCAAGATGGGCCTATCTTGCCCGCTCGTGTAACCAATCAGAACACAGAATTCGCTTCATCTTGCCCGCTCAGCGAGCCTGCCATATAATAAAGGATGAATATTATCAGCCTTGTATAGTTATATTATGCACCTATCAATATTAATCCCCCATTGCGGAGGCCGGGCTAAAGGTGGGGATTAGACCAATGTGTATTGCTCCAGGGTCAGACATATGTCATTCGTGCTCTGCCCAAGGGAGGGGAAATTTGACAAAAATGACTTTTGATCATCAAATATATCCTCAGGTGGGGACCTTAGGTTTTATATGACTTTATATAGTCAGCCCGGGGGTAGGGCATTTGATGTCTTTGCCTTTATCGTGAATGATAATAGGAGATGGTCGCCAACTCGGTTGTGCTTTGGCGAACAAGAGTGCGCATGTCCTCCGACTGCCAGTTGGGAGCAAAGAATTGTCTTGTTTAGGTAGGTAACCATGTTTTTTGTTTAACTTGTTTGATTTTCCGCTCATCGAACGCATGTAAAAATATGAGGTTAGTAAGTTTAACTGGAAGAAAGTTAGATATACCAGACAAGAGCAACAGATCCAAAACTAGGTTATTCCCGGAGGGAACAGTTCTTCTCAGTTAATTCTTGAGAAGACTCCGTTCCTACTCAGAAAATAGCATGATATAGTCACGGCAATAGGGTATATGTTCTCTAAATTGTTGAAAGCAGCCGGGCAATGTTGTGTTCACAGCCGGTCAATATGCCCGGTGCCCGGCCTTTAACGAAACCCTTTATCTTAGGTTTAGTGTAAATTGGTTTAGAACAACAGTACCTGTACTCTATCCTTAAGTGAAAACACAACTGTGTAAAAACTTACTGCAAAGTATTTCTACTCGAGGTCACAACGGCCCTGTAAACACCGTGGATTTCTCTCACGACGGTAAATGGCTTTTAACGTCTTCCATGGACCGAACTGTTGGGTTTTGGGAGACTGGACGCCATTCTGATGGACCTGTTCTTGTACTCAACACAACTAATCATAATTTCGGACTTGAACAGAATTCAGCTCCAAAGGACAAGGTACGGATAATCCTTAGTTTTCAGTGCAAAATGTTCCAAAACTGATCAGAGTTTTAAAAAAATGGACAAGAACATTGGTCGGGAAAGAAAAGAACAATGCGGACGAAGAATTCTTTGGCCAAGCAAGAAACGGGTGCGACAGTGTTTAAAAATACTCGTCGGTGTTTACCATCGTGCCCTAAATAGGAACACACCACAGTCAAACGTCATGAATAGGCCTGCGCACTAGAAATAAATTTCGTGTGAGCGCGCGCCTGTGATTTCCCTCCTAAACTATCTAAATAAATGCACGGGACGCCCCATTTCCGGACAAAAGTTCAAAGCGCTAGTTGTTTTTTTTTCAAAAGCTAAGAAAATTAGTCCAAAGCTAAGATTTATACTTTTACAAGTTAAAGAGTATTAATTTTTAAAGAAGTCCTGAGTTTACAAAGTTTTATATTTTTTTACTAAAAAGGTTCTCGCTACTTTACGAGCCAAAATGTGGGAGCGACACAAGGTTGCTTTTGTGTGGTGTGTTTTAAAAGTTTCACTGACTATGTTCGTGGCACCACCCAAGGTATGCATATAATTAAAAAATCCCAGACACGAAATGGGCCAGGGTGTGGTGGTGAACTACGAAAGGTTAAGAAAGATAGGTTCTGCTAGAGACACAGAAACCAAGCAGTAAAAGAAAATAACCGATGTTCCTGTCCGTCTACGTGGAGCACAGTTTACAGCTGTTACGAATTCCTATCCCGGAGCGCTTGCCCTCGTTTTTTAATCGAATCGGATCCATACAGTCCGAATCATGCAGACCAGGGTCACTTTTTGCACATGCGCAGACGTTTGACCGCGGTATGAAGTAGGAAGGAAGCTGTCGATTCAACATTGCTCTGTCGATTGGCTAAAGCTTGAAACGTCAGCTTCTTACTTTTACCCTTCTTACAAACATTTCAACTTAGAGTTGATTAAGTCAAGTAGGGGAGTTCTTGGAGGAATGGAGAAGGGCTTAAATGAGTAAGAAAAAAATTTAAGGAAAGAAAAGAGATGATAAAAATGAGAAGAGAACGGAGGAAAGGAACCTAAAACAAAGTAAAAATAAGGTGTGAGAAGAGAAAAAAATTGATGATAAGAGGGGAGAAGAGAAGAGATGTGATATGTCATGTCCCTGATTTTGCGTTTTTTACAGGATAATTGCCAGTTTTCAAGGGAAATTACTCAAGCGAAATTCTACTATGTGGACAAATTTATTCTCCTGTGCTGCGGCAATGGATTGTACTTGTACAAATACCATTTAGATCCGCAGAAAGACGATCTAAAAAGGTACGGTTTGTCGGCGCTTTTTTCTCAAAGTTGAGGGAACGGCTGTAGGATTTAATGCTGCATCAGATTTTCAACTTTTTATTGGTTTAGAAAAACATCCCTGAATTAAAATTACGGCGATCGACTTAGTCGGTACAGTTGGTAAAATCTCTGCTTTTCAACCAAAAGTACAAAAGATCCCGGATTTAGCCTTGACTCTGCTGAGGATTAAAATATGTTTTGAGCCTCGTATTCGCCAAAGTTGAACACTCAGGTTTCCATTCTATAAGCTCGGCAAAATGAGTAATGATAATAACAATTGCGTTCGAAGTCAGGAGGACATAGCCTCAACTGACCGTCAGAGGTCTGGCAACAAACCTTAGGAGAGAAATCTTGATTTTAAGATTGAACGGACGCACCTATCCTCGCCATCTTGGATCAGGTGCTAAAAGACCTTTTGGAATGCTTCAAAGCGGGCGCATTTTTCCTCATATTTAGTCCAGGGGGAGTGAAAAGTTTTCTTCCACTGAACGCTACAGTGACTGGGCCTGGGAGAATAGGCTTAGAAAATGATTTAGCTTTTTTTAAGCCTAAAGGAATAACTAACTGCCAGCATTGTCTCACTAGGTACATGTCGAACAGCAGATACAAGTTAGTGAAGCGTTTACAACAAGACAAAGCTCAACATGTCACCTGCTTTTCTTGCGTCAATGGATTCCACTCATGTATCCGTCTGGATGTCTTACTGTTGTTTCATGTCTTTAATTTTTTTTTTCACGCCATAATGTTTGTGTTTTACTCGTTAAAAAGTTTTTAAAGCAACTATAGAGGTACGTCGGCGTGTAGATTCCGGGCTGGATTTATGGTTTTAAGCCCACTACACCGGCACTAAACTTTACACGTAAATTGTTTATTCTCTTTGGAAGTTTATAAATATGAAATCGTTTTTTACGTGGCAAGCGGAAGCACACGCGGATATCATGTTTACTTTTGGACCCTTGACATACAACTCACTTATTATCGGCTATTTTGTTACGTTAATGCTGAAGGTTAAAATTTGTGTGATCATTGGCGAAAGTAGTATAAGGAACTCACCTTTATATTGATCGTTAGCAAGAGAAAATATCTTGGCTTAACCCTTCGTCAAAGCAATTTAAGACAAAAACCTAACGATCGAAACGTCAGTTTCTTATACACTACTTAGGGCGATGATCAGACTTTTTTAAATTTTCTTTTTTTTCATACACACTAAATCTGAGATTGTTCAACTAAATAAACAAATAACATTATTAAGAAACTTACATTACTTACTGTCAAGTTACCCTTATAATTGAGTAAAACTTCGAAGCATTCTTTTCTTCATTTAACACTCGAACTTCGAATTCAAATTATGAACGGCCGCGAAAGACTGTTAACTACTTGATAGCATCACGGGTTACACCTCATAACAAAGTCCACGACCCAGCTTGTAAAGTTACCTCTAGAAGACTGTATTTTACTATTCTCTCATTTTACCGTGAGCACTGAAAGTTACGATCCTTTTTTTGTAAAACCAGCCATTACACAACACTTTTACTTTCTTCATACAAAAAGTAATTTTACTAACCGTTGCTTGTAATTTCTCTCTATACGATAGTAATTTTACGAAATTAGAATTTTACAATTCTAATGCCTTGTAATTTTTTAAGTTACGCTGTATTTTTACTTTTCATTAAAAGTAATTTTACCATTAAGTTATGAGTAATTTTGTTAATCTGTAATTTTACGGTGCAGTGCAATAAATTTACCTTGTGATGTGTAAAATTACATGCCTTGTTGTAAATTTACTATGTATCTGTAATGATACACTCGTGCAAGTAAAATTACCCACCTCGAAAAGATAATTTTGCTTCAAAGAAATGTTGTAACTTTAAATCAAGGCTCTTGGTAAATTTATCGTCAAGATCATTCAATTTTACATTCTCAAATTGACAGTGATATATCTGACTTGATATTTATAGTCCTGAAGATTGTTCAAAAGGCAAGGTACACAGTTTAGTAACTATCGATAGGCATAAATCTTGAGATATGAAATATACAGTCCAGTAAAACTTTTAAAAAGCTCAATGGCTATAATTCAGTTCAACCGTTTGTACAAATATAGCCGATTAAGACAAAACGCCGGCGTTTACAATATTATAAGAGAACATTATATAGAGATATTCATGATCTACGTTAGTATTCTCCAAATTTTTGTATTTTACGCGTTCTTCCTTCATCACAACCAGACATCGTGCTGTGCTGTGGTTCAAATAGATCTATTGAAATGTTTGATATGAATGTCGGACAAAGTGTTCGTGTTGTAATGGACGCTCACAGTAGAACAGTACACACGATTTGTCAAAATGAGGTAAGTTTGCAGTTTAATGAAAAAAAAACAAGGCTAAAAGATCCCTACGTTTCGACTTCCTCTCGATGCCATTAGTGATTAGAGTTAGCTTTGGTTTGAATGTTGTAGTAAATGCGTGGATTTACGTTCTAGTGTCACTGTCAGTAAGTATTAAGTATAAGAGTTATTGCTAGTATTAAGTCAGAGTAATTGTTTTTGGTATTCATTTTAGGGTTTAAGGATACGCTTTAGGATTTTAAGATACCTTTTAGGGTTTTAGGATACCTTTTAGAGTTTTAGGATACCTTTTAGGCTTTTAGGATACCTTTTAGAGTTTTAGGATACTTTTTAGGGTTAAAGGATACCTTTTAGGGTAAAAGGATACCTTTTAGGGTTTTAGGATACCTTTTAGAGTTTTAGGATACTTTTTAGGGTTAAAGGATACCTTTTAGAATTTTAGGATACCTTTTAGGGTTTTAGGATACCTTTTAGAGTTTTAGGAGACCTTTTAGAATTTTAGGATACCTTTTAGGGTTTTAGGATACCTTTTAGAGTTTTAGGATACTTTTTAGGGTTAAAGGATACCTTTTAGGGTAAAAGGATACCTTTTAGGGTTTTAGGATACCTTTTAGGGTTAAAGGATACCTTTAAGCGCTAAATGATTTTGCAATCCCATTTAATCATTGATATTCTTAGTATTCAGTGGTTCAAAAATATATTTATTTACTTATCTGCATGATCTGCAATTAATCTATCACGTTTCACTCCTTCATTTGATCAGGGATCTTCCTTTGTATCACATCCGCCGAACGCTTACGACCTGTTCCTGACTGCAGCTGCGTTGGATGGAATCAAACTTTGGGATCTACGGACAAACAGGTAATTCACTTTGTTCCTTCCAAGCTTTCACTCCTAATCAAGGTCGACCTCGGACAGATACCAGGTCAATCCCTTGATCCATACTAAACAAGATCCTTATCGGAACTGTCGGAACACTTTTAATAACAGCTGTAAAGTTATAATGATAATTTATTATTTTGTTCCCGGCTAGCAGAGTCTCTGCGTCCTGCAATGAAAATTGATAGATTCTGCCGTTTTTTTTATACACTGCCGTCCACAACCATGGACGAAGCAAACAGGTTTTGAAACTGGTTTTAACCGGAAAGGAGCAGTAGGCATGAGCAAATTTCAAAAACCGCTAGATGTTTTTGAGCTCGCGGTAGCATAATTCAAAATGGCGACGTCAAAGGCAGAGACGTCGAGACGAGACGGCAGAGACGTCAGAGCAATGACGTCAGAGTTGCTAGGTTACCGCTATACCGACGCGCATGCTCAACAAAGAAAACGGCTTAGAACGGCAGAGTCTTTCAATTTTTATTGCAGGACCGTCACGAGAGAGACTCTGCTAGCAGGGAAATTATTTTGTTAATGGTTCTAGAAAAATTAAAAGAATTATTTTTTATACACGTTCATTTTCCCTTTTCTAGTTGCATACGCCGTTACCAGGGTAACTGTAATAGGTCCCACTCGGTCGGTCTCGCTTTCAGTCCGTGTGGTCGATACATTGCAACGGGATCCGAAGACAGATCGGTAAGTCATATTTTTTTTCCATGACCAGCAAGGTGTAATGTCTCTGCTTCAAAGCTCGGTTACCAAAATAGATTCCTAAGAAAAACAGGCCCAAAATTAAAGGTTTTAAAGAACCTTCGTAAAGCTTGGTTTCCACGAGCGACATAAACGACGGAAACGCAAGCGGAAGAGCTCTTATGTCAGTTATGACACCGTGAAAACCAACCGCAC
>JAOEHV020243368.1:0-12511 GCA_025447995.2 Isaurus tuberculatus | reverse complement strand
TTAATGCTAAATCTATTTAAGGTAACCCATATCAATAAGCCTTTGGCTTTTTTTGGGTTTCCTTGCCATTTTTTTCAGTATCTATTTATGTAAATTTATATTCTTTAGGCAAAAATCAATAAACTAAACTAACTAAACTAAACTAAACTGTTCGGATTGGATCTCTACGTTCGTGTCACGTGTTCCGTTCGTCATTTAAAGATACATAAGTATTATTTGTTCCCAGATCCTCCCGGTTGTAATCATGAAAGCGAGGCGATTTGGAAAATTTGGTCGGTCCACAAACCTGGCATGTGGCACAGGGGTACCCAGAACACGTGACAGCACAGGGAACCCAAATATTTCGCGCAACAAAAATAGAATAAACTAAAGATAATAAACAAGGAATATAAATGATAATAAAAGGTCTCAATTCTGTAGATAAGTTGCAGGCTACTTTAAACTTGGGCAAGTACATTTGCTAATAATTGCTGAAGTAGATGCGTCATAAGCCACGAAATTCTTTTGGTTGGGCCACGTACATTGGATACAATAGGTCTAATTTTTAACGTTTGCTTACATATGTAAGTATGCTTTTGCCTACATTGTATTGTTTCCACGCTCCTTCGCTTCCCGTTGTCTTCAATTAAGTTTTACAACAGTTTTAGGTAGCAATTGCGTTTATTTGTTTTATATTATGTCATGCTGTTAAGGGTCAACTTCATTAGATTTGCTCTAAGACAAACGTTGACGTCTCTATTCTGTTCTGATACAATGTAAAGAGGGTGTAAAAGTAAATGGTTTTAGATTCAAGTTCCCTAGGCCTAAGTATCTTTCGGTAAGATGTGAAATGAACAAAACTTTGCTCCGTTAGAAGTAAGAATGTTCTGAAATTTTGCCTATATACGCGAGCAACTTATCAAAGCTAAGTTGCGGGCTCTTTTTCTTGACCGAAGTCAGCAGTTTTACTATTCATTTGATTAACCTTATACAAAAATTTCAAAAAGATTTAGGAAGCAAGTTTTTAGAATTTTGGCATTTTTATCAGCTTTTTGGCATTCCAACGAGCAACTATGGCATTTTACGACCGCAATCACGGCAGGCCCACCTAGGAGACCTATTGAGATTAGCCAGTCAATCGAAAACGAGAGGTCGAGACAACCACGTGCGGGAGACCGTCGCATAACTATCATACACTGCATTCGAACTCGCAGATGTATGGTGTTTTGCTCACAGATGTTGTGAATAAGGCTTGAAAACGAAGGTTCAAATTGACTCATGTTGTTTTCTTTGAACAGTGTAGGGAAGATGCCTTAATTTGCATTAACTTGCTAAGTTATTGTTAGCTTAACAGACAGTAGGTGTCCTGACTGTGACCTTTTCTGAACTAACGTGTTCTTGATTTTTACTGCGTTTGTTCCAGACAGTTGAGTGAGAACAAGCGAGTAATCGGCAAGTACTCGTTTACGGTTTCAGTTTCCAGACGGTATCGAAGTAGTCTAGAAATATTTCATTTTCGATTTAACTGTCAGCAAGTTTGGGATAATAACAGCGTCGATGACAGCTTTCGTGCAAGAACCTTTGATTTCAGTTCATTTGATATTTGCAGTTGAAGAACCAAATACGTCAAGAAAAGAATTCGAAGCTTCTTGCCTATTCCTGCCTTTGGGTTGGTTGAGCCTTTGCTTTTTTATGGGAGCGGTAGGTGAGTATAAAGTCCCACGTGGGTCGGTGTTGCTATAAGTTTTCATACACTTCTTTAATGCCTGGTTCTTTGCAATCGATTTGATTTCTGGCTATTTTTTTGAGCGATCCCAGCGATCGCAGCGATCGGATGGTTCCCACATAATCGCTAGGATCGCTCAAATTTTTGCAAGGCATTGCGCGGTACTGGGCTAGAACATATTACTCAAGATTTTGGCAGGTTTTTTCAATTTTTCAAAATGGCGGCTGTCAACAACATCGACTCAGGCTCGAAGCGAGTTATTTTCTGATACTCGCCATCATACGACGGAGGCGACGGAGAGAAATTGAAATTTACAACTTAAAAAGGAACCAAAAGAAAAAACGCAGGTTTTGGATTCTGAAAATATAGTGTTTTGTGGGATATGCTTCATCACACCCAAACTCTTTGTGGGATATATTAGATCGTTGTGATCGCTAGGATCGTTCAAAGTAGTTCTCATATGATCTTCGTGATCGCTCATTAGGATCGCTGAGTGGTTCCCATATAATTGTTAGGATCGCTAGTCTGAAAGGTTAGCGATCCTAGCGACCCAAGCGATCGCAAAGATCATATGAGAACCAGGCTTAACTGCGTTGGTTGTAGGTAATACATCTATCAATATTAAGCTCCCGGGAGAATAGGCCGGGCTAAGGGTCGGACTAGACCAATTTGTATTGCCCCATGGTCGGACATCTGTTGTTCATGCTATGCCCCAGGGTGGGGAAATTTGGCAAAAATTATGACTTTTGACCATCGAATATATCCCCAGGTGGGGACCATAGGTTTAATTTGACTTTGTAAAGTAAGCCCGAGGGTAAGGTATTTAATAGGAAAAAAATCAAAAAATGTTTAATCCGCATCCCTATAGTCCAGCCTCTTCCTCTGGTAGCTTGAAATTGATAATTGCATAAAGCATTTGCCTCAAATCTAGTTTGAAATGTTTGCCATCGCCGTATCGTGTAACTAGAGTAGGAGGAAGCTGACGTTTCAAGCGTTTGCCCTTTGTTGCTAAAACTCGAAACGTGTCCAAACATGAGGTACTTTGGACGATTATACATGGATCAAGGTGTGCGGATCAAATTAAAAGTATTGAGTTTTAGTAGAGTTTTAAAAGACATGTAGTTCTGAATATCAAATTGCATTCGAGGATGTAATTTTGTTGTAGAATAAATTTTTGAGATTCAAGTTCTTTCGCTTTAGGTATATATCTCTCATTTAACGCAATAAACGAAATCTGTTTTATCTAAAGGTCAAAGAGATACAGAAATGATATATGAAATGACGTCGTTCTTTACGGAAACATGAAATATTTCCTATTATTATATGAATAATAGTGTTTTACCAGAAACTAAAACACTCGTATTTTCCATATTTTCACTAGTGAAGATATGAAAAAGTTATGTATCAAATGTCCCGGATGTACACGAAGCTCTTCCCGCCAACGAGAGTTATTCAGAAACGAAATCCAAAGTTAAAAGAAAAATAATCATTGTTGAATCTCCGAGTGAAGACACCAAAAATCAGCCGTATAAAAACCATATTTATTCGTTTTCATTTAAAAATCAAGAACATTTGTCTGTAGTTTTATTCAGTTTTAGTGTGTTACCTTTTATGCATATTCTTGTAAGGAAATGAAACTTATGTTTTTATTTTAGTTTGCCTCAGTTTGTTCATATAATGAAAAGAATACGGATATTTGGATTAGAAATGTAAAGAAATAGAGGATATTACACGGTGGCGCGAAGATATGAATTTTATTTTTTCGTGTTAAAGGAAATATTTTACGAGCGAGCGCAGCTGGCGAGTAAAATATTGTTTTCAACACGAGAAAATAAAATTAATATCTTCGCGCCGCGTGTAATATCCTCTATTTCTTTACATTTCTAATCCAAATATCCGTATTCTTTTGAGTATTTCAGTCGATATTCAATGTTCAATATTTCCCTTCTACTTCCGAAAATAGGCCGTCCAAACCTTTTTTTTTCGTATTTAGAAACAGCAAAATTAGCCCAAAACACAACCGTATGTTTGTTGCTAATAACATTTTTGCAAGAAATTAGGCGTGTCATACCTTGCGTTATTGAATGCTGACTGGCTCTAAAAATACTTGAACGCAATCAAAGTCATTATGGGGAAGATAATGTTATGGTTTGTCGGAATATTGTACTCTAAAAATATTCACAAGAATCTTTCTAGCCTAAAGTCATCTTAATGGTGAAAAATAAGAATGTTCAACCTGGGCCGGAAAAACACTATTCAGTATTCTTATTCAATAGAAGTGTAATACATATTTAAAACAAGTGTTTTCTTTTTGTTCCTGAACAGATGTTGAATTTCTTGAATACCGGCCATAAACACTTGTTGAAATATTGGTTAGTTTCCTAAACGATTTATGCGATCTTGCCCACAAGGGCGATTTAATATTAATATCAGTTGTTTGTCATTTTGTTTATTTTTGACGCCTCGAGGTTATCAAGAAATGTCTCATCTGCATGTCCATACAAGTTTGATTTTTAACAAGATAACCTGATAGCTTATCTTGTAAATTTGAAAAAAAAAGAACTCACTCTGCTAAAGGAACCTCTTTAGCTTTTTTTTATCATAAATTGTTGAAAAGCTTTTTCCTGATGCGGTAAGCGAAGATTTGCTTATCTGCTCGTGTACTGTTGTGATTGCTGAAGTCGGTGGCAGATTGACCCCCAACAGAGCTCAGGTATTTCTAATTCTGTGCTGGTTAGAACTAAAAGGGTTTATGGACAAAAAATGTTTTGATAGTATTATGTTATAGGTCAAAAAATATGCTCGTATGAGAAGTGCTTTTGTTTCTTTCTCTTCGGATTAACGCGTAACAGGTACGTTTTCTGAGACGGAAGTTATTGAATTTGTTATTTTAATCGAGAACGTTTCGCCAACACGTTTTCCAATTTTTATTTTCCTTTTTTCGGTTCTTGCAAATTGGTTATCATCTGAAAAAGACTAAAAAAATAACCATTAGAGTCCATACCAAACTAAGAATCTGAACTAGCAAGCAGTTCCGGTGACAATATGATAAACCTTTTCCGTTTTAAAACACGAGTTCCTTTTTTGCTGCTGCGGACCTTACTGCTAATCCTGTTTGACAGTTTAACTGGAGGTGGGGCTAATTGGAAATAACTGATGATATTGGTTCAAACTTACAAATTTTCAGATCTTCATGTATCTAATTTGTATTAGAAACATATGGAATTACTTGAAGTATTAAAGGATAATATGGATTTTGCGGGTGAAAGGGGTATTATTGGAGCAGGTCAAACTGCGGTCATTCAGCTCGTAAGTGTTTGTACTGTTGTATTGGTCCGCACGGCTTACTGGCCATTCAAAAACAACATGAAAGTCGATGTCGTTGACATGTATTGTCTGCTGGCCAATCACCATGTAGGAACATTCGATTGGTGTTTGCATAATACATGGCTTTCGAACCATTATGTGGACTATCGAACAAGTGATCGTTCGAAATATTTAGCATAGGTTACAAAATTAGTGAATAACTGAAGATGAGCCTCGTTATCCGAGAAATTCAATCATTGTGGTTCGTCTACAGGTAACATTCGATGGTTCATCGCGCGTTAATAATAATTTATCTACGATTGAAGAAGAAGGAACCAGATTGAACAACCAAAGGCAAAGCTTATGCATTTCATAGAGCTAATAAGGCGAAATTCGCTGGGAGAAAAACGTTTGAGTGAGAGTGAAGACAACGTTTAATGGAAAACTTATCATCTCCTAAACGAATTTTCATCGTGTTGGTCGCATCTGGTTTTATTCTGTATTTAATATACGGTGTAAACACACAAACTGGCTTGTTTCTTTCCTTTAAACCAGGCAGTAGGCACAGTGTTAACAATGGAAATAGAAGCAATACTGGAGTTCGTGGCGGGGGCGCTATTACAGAATCAAAGCAAAAGGACGATTGGAAGTTGAACTCCCGAAAAAAATTTGACAAGCAGAAAATTCTAATCAACTCATCAATTTTAGACAATACCTCCCTGAAGTTCCGTAAAAAAGAAACAGTTGACCAGATGGAAATTTTTAAAGCAAGAAGAAAAGAGAATTCGGTCCAAGTCAGTGTTTACAAAGAAATGCAACCCCACACCGTCTCTTCTAATCCTAATATAAAACATTTGCTGAAAGAAAACAGCGATGATCAATTCACTGATAATAACCAGTCAAACGAATTCTTATCAAAAGTGGAAAACAAAGTTTCAACAGAGGATAATAGTAACTATGCAAAACGCTTTCCAAATGCTATTATTATTGGAGTGAAGAAAGGTGGAACTCGTGCTCTATTGGAAATTTTACGAATTCATCCTGATATTCGCGCTGCAGGGCCTGAAATACATTTCTTTGACCGCGATAAAAACTACAAGAAAGGACTCGGTTGGTATAGGGATCAAATGCCCCTGTCAAGACCCGACCAAATTACAATAGAAAAGACACCGAGCTACTTTGTGACAGCAAGTGTACCTGCGCGAATGTATCAAATGTCGAAATCTGTCAAGTTGGTTGTCATCGTTCGTGACCCAACTCGGCGTGCAATTTCGGACTATGCTCAAGGACTGTCAAAGCATCCACGAAATCCTCCGTTTGAGAAGATGCTTTTGAAATATCCATACTCGAAACAGATAAACGAAAAATGGCCGAAAGTTCGAATTGGAAGATATGCAGAACATTATCAACGCTGGTTGAAGTATTTTCCCCCTGAACAGTTTCATTTTGTCAGTGGCGAGGAACTAGTAAATAATCCAGTCCCTGAAGTCAAAGCAGTAGAAAGGTTTTTGAGAGTTAGAGACTATATACAAGAAAAAAATTTCTTCTTTAATAAATCGAAGGGTTTTCCGTGTTTTGTGGGTAAAATCACGAGCAAAGGAATAAGGAGTGAACCTCATTGTCTGGGAGTCGAGAAGGGAAGAAAACATCCTCCCGTCAATCAGAGTATTTTGGAACTTCTTCAAGACTATTTCAGACCGTTTAATGAAAAGTTTTACGATATGGTCAAGCGAAACTTTCACTGGCCATGAGAATATTTAAAACGACAGTTAATAATTGTAAAGAATTGATGAAAGATACAACAGACTAAAGGAAACCGCACAACTCGACAGGATTAACCACGCGACTTGAACAAGTGTTGATTACATTTTTTACGAAACACGCGATAAGTTTTGCGGCTATTTTAGATATTATCAATTTAGCTTGGTCATTTTGTGTAAACATTTATTAAGAAAGGCTCGGCAAAAGATTTGATTTACTGAACTGAATGCCTATGAACTACTCGTGTAATTCATGGGCAAAAAATGTTATGAAATAAAACTCGATTTGCCGCATTTTAAATTAAAGTCTTTTGGCAGTCTTTCAAAATGTAATATCAACATTGATATTAATTCAATCATTGGTTGTGTGGAAACGTATTTAAAAGCCAATATGACATACCATTTAGAAAGGACTCTTCTTTTAAGGTGTTAATAAATAATTTAATTGATTTTTAAGTTTTCAAAATTTCCGATAAGAGTTTCAGTTTTAAAATTTTGAAGTATCTTGAAATAAAAAAATTCTCAAGTTTGTTACGTTGAAAACCGCTATCGCCATGTTTTACTTTTTGTTTAGAACTGCGACAGCTGTTTTATAATTTTTTGTTTTTTTAAACCTTTTTTGATGCGTTTTTGAAGCTCATTTTAAAATGATTCTTAATTTTCCCCTTCTTAATGTCAGTCTTTTGATTCCGGTAATTGGAAAGTTTAGGGGCATACATCTTGTATTGAATGGTGGAGTAAAGCTCCATTTTACAAAAAGATTGATAATTTCAAACTACGTTTGCTGTTTGGCAAAAAAACCTTCTCCTTGTTTGTTTTTGACTTATCTTGAGAAGACTTTTTTGTTATGATTAGTATTTTTATAAAAGTAAAGAGAGTTTTTCAAAGTTTCTATTTAAAAGCAAGCTGTTTTGCAATTGGTTTAAGTCTTCAAGTGGATTACAGAATGTATACTAATGGTTAAATTAAACTAATGAAGACTTTAACATCCCAGTCTAAGGGTATGTTCTTTATTTTAAATAACTTAAATTTGAAAGTAAGTTAAATTATATTTCAATATATGTGTCTTGGTGCTGTAGAAATTTCTATCTACTCTTGATGTATATTTTATAAAGAAAATCAGGTTTGCCACAATCTTTACTATATGTGCTTGAACTTTCAAAAATAAATTTTTAAATCTTAAACATCGTTTATCTTCTTATTGGTCAAGCATCATTGGCTGAATGATCTGTATTTTTAAACTTCAACTCTAGCACTTTATATTTTAAACTTATGTATAATGTTTCAATAAACTATTATTTATTAGAAGTATTATTGTTGGAGATGTGATTATCAAAGTGCTATGTGAATAGAAAGATAGTAACATTGACTGTGGGTATATGAGCTATCAGATACTCATCTAGCTTTGACGGTGGGTGAGAACGGTGGAGCCAAGAGGAGCAGTGAAATGGATCTGGAACTAAAATTGATTGATGGAGATTTGATTGATCGAAGTGTCTGCTCAAGTTTAGATACTAAAACATATTTGTGTTGCTTTGGCAAGAAACTTAATCTACACAATTTCAGTTTTAAGTTGGATATTTATTTAAAACAGGAACTATATTTTTAAGGAAAGTACTGTAAAGCAAACCTGAAGAGTGAGATTCTCAATGTCTGGCATGAGAGTGTGAAAAATGGCTCTGAGACTTGACAGCTATGCTTTTCTACCAAAGTTGACATAGTTTTAGTCATAATTAAGATCATTAAAATGAAAAACCAAATACTGCTGAGAGTTAACCTTCAATAGATTCGTGGCTTGGCCATAGCAAGACTTGTCTTATAGCTACTTAACATTACACAATCCTGAGGTAACAGCAAAGTTTGTACTGGTATGAAAAACCTGGAAGTCATGGAATTTTAGAATTTCATTTTCCAGGCCTAGAAAATTCGTCTGGTTTACACTTTTTTTTAAGAACAAACTTGATGAAAACACTGAGGCTGAAATTGCTCAAAAAATAAGAACATTGAGGTTGAGCAAAATTCTACTGGTTCTTTAAGAAAAGTGTAGGTGGGATTGAAATAAAAGGAAAAAAACGTGAAAAGCACAAACATAACCGTATTCTTTTGCAAAAATGAACAAATTTTTCAGTATATTTCTTGTTTTTGTTGGAACTGAAAGTTTTTTAAATGTTACAGCACTTCAGGTTCTCCGAGCAGTGACCTGGAAACTGATCCCAGTATTGCAATGTAGCCAGGCTTTGAACGAAATTTTCGAAAACAATACGTACAGAACTAAACGTGATGTTGTTGTAACATAAACATCTAAAAAAACAAAAACTTTTGTTTAAGCAAGAAAAAAGTTTTCAGTCGCTAATATCAAACAGTTCGTCCAAAACTAGTGTTGGGTATACAGACCCTATACACTGTATTCCCATAGAACTGAGCTGATATATCTGGTCCAGGGGGAGGGGGTACTCCCATATATTGACCTACGGGTATGTGCCGCTGTTCAGGGTATGGTTTTCAGACCATCCAGTCTAGAACAGGGTGTATAAATCACGGAAACTTTTGAAATTTTGCACTATAATCTAATATGGCATTGATTGGCTTTCTACAATTAATTTAGGACAGGGAAGGGGATCGGGGTTGCTAGTTTAGAACAGGGTATTAAAATCAAGCCATTTCTAGTCTAGAACAGGGTCAGGTTTATGAAGGTCCAGCGGCACACCCCCACCCAAAATTCTAGTGAGTAGATACCCCGGGTATCATCTGGTATATACATTGGGGAGAGGAACTGGCACAACAGGCGAGGTAAAATTTACAAAATACTTACTGTATCCGCTGTACATGTTTCAAAGCAGATTTGAAATCTCCACAGTGGAGACTGTTTAGCACGGTAGATAAGACAGACTGAAGATGTTATAAGTAATACCCTCGAGAAACGGAGTGATACAATGACCTTAAGCTTTACTTTACGTTTGTTGAAAAATATTTTATTTTTTTGCCAAATGACTTCACGAGCTCGCAAAGTTTGAAACGGGCTTAAAAACCAAAAGAGATAGGTACCTCCCTGTACCGAATAAAATAATGTCTAAGATCCGAATTGCATGTACATATGTACAGGGTCGTAGCAAGCATTGAAAAACTGGGGGGGGGGGGAGGGCACACAAAGTTTTGCAAATTAGTTTGTCTGAAAACATTATTTGCTGCGTTTCAAGAGGTTGGACACTTAGTTTTTTTTGTCAATTTTAATATTATTTTTCTCTTTTAGAATCTGTAAATAAACACAGTGCATAAGAAAATAAACCAAAATTTAAAAAAAGGAACGAATGTTGCGTACATTTATGCAACACAGTCATCATCTCACTTCTGAATACAATTCGAGGGCATAACTCAAGTTAGACGTCGCAGGCTCAAAAAATATTTTGATTATAAGAAATTATGTACATAAAATTTTCTTAATACTGTAGCATTACAATTTCTGGCATATCAAAATGCTACTTTTGCGAATACGGGAAGGAAATATTGTAAAACAAAGAATTTCTATAGAAATATAAACAGCGCGCGCTCACATTACACTACATTCTTAGTTCATTAGATTACTAAGTGTTTTTCAGTTTTCGTAAAATGTTTAAAACTCCTTCCGTTTTCAATCCAGAAATTTCTCGATTATTTGAGTTTCCTGTAATTATCCTACAAAAAAATACTCACTTAAACTATTCAGGTGATTGTGGCTACAAAACCTAAATCACAGATGCACGATCGATTTCCCACTTTTCCGAAAATGTGAACAACGGTCAGAAAAACGGTTGACTGATGGACCAGTCGTTTATGCTGGAAAGATTTGTAACGACCGCGTTTTATCTATGAGGCGGCAGTCACCGAAAAAAAAAAAAATTAAGTTAAAAATCTGGTGGGGGGGGGGGGGGCCCGAGTCTGTGGACCCACCCCTTGCTAAGGTCCTGATCAGTAGTACATCAATTGGTGATAGTGTCATTAGCACTTGGATTTTGTTTACTTTGACAAAATTTTGTTCCACTGACAAAAACCAACCAATATTTTCACAGAATACGATACCGAATAAAAGTATTCAAAGCATTTAGAAGTTGATGAAGATAATATAATTTTATTACTGACTTAGAACACTCTTAGCGCTAATCTCGATTGTCAAATGATCGTATTATTTACCAATCAGTTCATCAAATCACGAAAGATCAGGCTCAGAACGATAAAAATGACTTAAAAAATGAAATAATGAAAATTGCATATAGTATAGTTCTGTTTTGATTAACCGTTTGTGTAGTCATCATCATCATCATCATCATCAACATCATCATCATCATCATCATCATCATCATGAGTTCTTTGGATGCCACTGGACACATAAGGCTTATACAATAGATCTCCAAACCTGTCGATTCTATGCTTTCTTCTTAGCGACTGTCCAAGACAACCTCATGCTACCAAGGTCCTTCTCTGCTGTCCTTCCTGCTGCTTTTGCGGCGACCGAAGTATTGGGCAATTAAGATATACCACTTTTGATTCAATTTTCATAAGATAACCTAATTTTCTCTGTGAATTACCGCGCACTATAATTTATTTCATTCAATTTATTTCACACAATTTTAAAGAAAATATAAAGGATTTTTGTAAAAAAAAAAACAAACAAAAGAAACAAAAGAACAAAACAACAAAACAAATATGATATATACAGTACACAGTCCGTGCATGCCATATATGTAGACTCGGCTCCAGCCTTTCCCGTTCAACTAAAATCACTCGTCACACGTGCTACTCTTGGGCTTCGGCAAGGCGGGGAAAATGGCGGACGACAAAGAGATCAGAGATTCACGGCAAAATGAGAGAGAAGATTTACACAACAGCGTTGAAGAAGAAGATGATGAGGACGATAGTATTTATGATGACCCGGAAGGCTTCGTAGATGACATTACAGACGAAGGTATGTTTGGTTATTGACTTAATTGAGGTCAGGTTTTGACCGGCAAAATTTTTGATTTGAACACGTATGTGAAGTAGTAATAGTCATAAATAGTTGATTAATGGAAGTATTCACTCGATGTTAAAGTAGATTTTAGTTTTCATGGTAAGCTTAAAATAGGTACCGTTTTAGTAGTTTTTAAGTGAAAAACGTTTGTACTAAGATATAATTAGATTGTATGCTGAAAGCGAGAGCGTTCCTTCGCTCCTGTTGCTGTTGGAAATGATTTTGTTCCAATGAAATTCGTTGTTATTTTCATCAGAATTTCTGATTATTTGCGTAAAGTATGAGCAATCGTATAATGTTATGCCCTTGTAAAACACTTGGTACAGTGTGTGTTAGTCGTCGCTTTGATTTTGATTACCCATACATAAAACAAAAACATCGTTCCTCTTCAGTATATCATATATAATGACTAGCAATTGAAACGTGCAGTTGGCCATTTATTAAATTTGCCATGGTGTTGGTACTATTTCATCATTTAAAAATTATTGCAACTTACAAAAAAATTGTCAACCATGTAAACGATGATAGATAAATGTGAGATTGAAATTTTCTTATTAATAAAAAAAACTTGTACATTCTTATTGCACTTTTTCCATAGTAAAGTAAAGTGATACATTATATTGCGCCTTTCCATATGAATATGCTCAAGGCACATTACAATAATCAGTTTACCCCCAGGGGACCGAAAGCACATATAGGCGCCTCAGGCAGCCGCTTTAATGCGGTCCATGTGTGCTGGTACTCATTTACCTACCT
>JAOEHV020243268.1:0-12511 GCA_025447995.2 Isaurus tuberculatus | reverse complement strand
GTTATTTACTCCCATCATGATGTTCTTAGCATTGTACTTCCCCGTGCTCAACAGGTTTTCCGGTAAATCTAGAAAAACAAATTCACATCTGGTTAGTTTTATTAAACCATCGCCTCCTAAAAAAAAATTCAAAACTCTAGATTGCCAAAAACAATTTCGACATTTTGTAAACATGACATTTTTTGGACCGGTAATGAAATTGTTTTTACGGGATCTTTTATATGCTCATGTTAGTTTTCAATTTATCAATTTAGTGGGCAATAAAGGATAAACTGAGGGCCGGATTCAGGCTATAACTTGTCTGCTGTTTTCTAGTTATGTCGGAAATTATACGCGTAGTTTCAAATTCGGCAGTAGTAGGTTTTCAAGTTACAATTATGGTATTTCAGACAAAAGTTAATTGAAAATTAATTATGGTCGTTTTAAATAACTCTTAGCCATTGTCAGTGGCTACATAGCTCAGAAAAAATGCTCAGTTTTTGTTCTTTAAGCTCCCGTATTTCAATGGCATTGAATTACGGGAGCTTCTGAACTATGTATAGCTGTTGTAAAATTTCCTCTGTTATTGCCTGATTAAAATATTTAAGTCACAGTTTTAAAAAGCGTTTTAAGCTGAGATCATGCTGATGGAAACCATTTTAAATAGAAGAAAGTATTACACTAACCACCGGAGCCTATATTAGGTACATAAAACTACATTTAATCATAGATTATAGCCTTGAAGTGCGTTCGACGTGTTTCAATCTAATAGACCTGTACTTTCCTACAACGGGGCTTGTCATTGACGTCTTAAAATGTCAAGGATCGAGGATTACAGCCCTTTTCATTTTCGTAAATGAAAACGGCTGTAATATTTATGTAGATTATAGTTACAAACGTCTAGTCGCTCATTTAAAAAAGCATTTGAATTGTACTTGCATATTATTTTTACATAGCTCGGCAGACGAAAAAATAAACGCAGAATGGCATCAAATCTAAGCCTGCGACAAATGGCAAGATTAGTGTGCGTTTTTTGTCAAATTTACCACTCTTAGGTGGACGGAGAGCCTTGAAAGGTCACGAAGACCCATGCGAGAAGGTCTCCGAGGGCCTACGGTTTAACGTCCTTATCCGAGAAAACGTGAAGGTCTAACCAATTTTCAGATGTTAGAACAAAGGCAGCACCTTCTCCTTAATTATTTTAATACCCTAAGTGTTGGTCCGGCCGGGAATCGAACCCGAGCCTCCCGCTCGATAGGCTGGCACCTTACCAACTAGGCTAACCTGGCGGCGGTTCTCCTTCGCATCTCAACTACTCACCCGGGAGAAAATCTCCATCGACCACAGGTCCATATATCAGATATATAAAATCTGTGAGTTCGAAAGTTCGTCCCTGTGCTTGCAAAATCTGATCAGATGTTTTATCTTCTACGCATGTCTTCAAAGTTTCCACATCGCAACCAATATTTTTTGCAAATCGCCTTTTGAAAGCAAAAGTGATTAAAGTTAACAATAAATACGCCTACTCTAATATCGTAGGAACGACGTTTCGTAAGAACGTAAAAAAAAAGTGAAACTTTCGCCCCCATGTAACAGAATCCGGAATCCGGAATCCAGCAAAACATGATTGTTAGAATTCGGAATCCAGATTTGATTTGTAATCCGGAATCCAGAATGCTCAGAATCCGGAATCCAGTGATTTAGGCTTATCTTGGAATCCGGAATCTAGGGGGTCAGAATCCGGAATCAAGAGAATCGGAATCCGGAATCCAGGGGGTTGGAATCCGGAATACAGGGGGGTCGGAATCCGGAATCCAGGGGGTCGGAATCCGGAATCCAGAACCTCCTTGGATCCTGTTACATGGGGCGAATCAAAACGTCAGCTTCCTACTCTACTTACGGTAATGGTTAAACGTTTCAACGTAAAGTTGGTTAAATCACGTACAACAAAAAGGAATGTATGTAAAACATAGAAGAAAAGAGAAGAAGATTTTGCGTACTACGGTTTCATGTTGTTTTAAATAGTCAGGTTGGATTATATATTCCTATTGTACATTGATTCTATCAGTATAGCTAGCCCTCCTCCGTGTAAGCAGGCCATTATTTTTATTGATGCTATCTGTCGGTTACACCAGCTGTTTTCCCCATAGGTAAGGCGTTTGATTTGTGTTACCGCTTCTCTTGACCGAAACTACCCGAATGTCATTTTCATGAATAGATAAAGAATCAAAAGAAAAAAAAACTAACGGACAAGCTATCTTGCAATTGATGGCGGCGTGGTTGGGGCAGTTGGTAAGATCTATGCCTTCCAACCACAAAGTCCGAGGTTCGATTCCTCGGCTCTGCCTAAATTTGAACATTTGTGTGACCTTCTTTTCCGCCAAAGTTTACTCAGCTTTCCATCCTTACGAGGTCGGTAAATGAGTACAAGCTTCGGCTAGGAGCTAACCTGCGATGGATTAGTGTCCCGTCCAGGGGAGCCAATATGACTCTCATCCGCTTAACACTACAGAAAGCGGAGATAAGCGCCGGCTCCAATGGACCACTAGGCTCGGAAAAGGATTTAGCGTTTTTAGCTATCTTGCAATTGCTTAACATGATATACAAGTTCGACCGGAAACCCAGTTTCTATAATTTATATTTTATGTAACTCGATTGACGTTATATAATTCAAATGACTTCTCTTTCATACTTGGCAACACGCTTTGCTGGCAATCAGTCATTTCTATTTTGGTCTCCGCGGACGGAAGATATTTGTAAAATGGCGGAATTTTCAGAGATGAAAAGATAGGTAAAAAAAATCGCACAAACAATTGGATTTTCGAGTCAAGATTGTATGTTTTTCAAGCAATTACAAGTTAGTTTCCCCGCCACTGGACTGTTGCTAGAAAAAATTGTCAAGCGATTAAAAGGCTTGCTCAATCAATCTTGCCGTGCAACTTTAAGTTGCAACCATAATAAGCAAAAATAAACGTTCTTCCAAGTTTAAACTGAAGGAGCATACACTTTTACTTACTTTGCCACTTCGTGTGCCAGACCAGTTGGGACGTAAGAACTTATACCAATTCCCGGTCCACTTTGTGCTAGCGCATTATGGAACAAATCAGCTGATTTTGGCGAGATAACGTGCAGAGACACACTGAATCCACCAGCTGATTCACCAAACACAGTCACCTTTGCGGGATCTCCTCCAAAGCTAGAATGTAATAAATTAAAACAAATTATTAGAGCAGAAAACAAGAGCAACACTGAATATTGTTACAATTAATCTGTATTAAGACAGAATACACCCATGGAAGGTTAAATAATTTGTTGGTTTTTGAAGCAGCTTTTATGGAGTTGGACGTCAGAAGAACGCAAAATCAGAGGCCTGGACACAAACGCTTTTGAGGTTGGACGGGTGCAGTTATATCCTCGCAAGGGGAATTTTGCAAATGCTTCGGATGCCTACTTTTTCTTCCACGTTCAACGATTGGAATACATGGAAAATATTTTACATTATTCAGTAAATTAAAGAAGTTTAATTTAGAAGTTGTCTGCAAATTCTGAAACGTAAAGAGAATTCGTTATTCGAGCTAAAATGAGGCGAATATGGTTTGTTTTGTCGTCCTGTCCAAGGACTTAGAGTTTCTAACATTCATCTGATTCATACGTCAAAGCTTGACCTTTTTGCACCGTAATATAGAATATTTACAAAGAGAAATTTAAAGGGAAAGGGGTTAAATGTGAATTTGACCATAGCTTTCAGTATGTTTTTTTGGAATTGCGTAGCCAAATTGAGTAATACGCAACATAGTCAGAAGAGTCCTGTTGACGCTCATTGACGTGTAAGTTTGTAAGAGCTTAAAAAAAGAACTCGCTCTTCTAAAGGTCCTCATTGCTCTGATGGAAGAGAGTCCAACCAGAGCTGGAAGGGTATTAATTTTAAATCCTGTCATGAGCTCAGCTTGATTTCTGAATATTATTGGCACTGGAAAAGAAAACAGAATTTAGAACAAGGAAGCCACCAAAGATTTTTTAATCAGGCTTTGATTTAGTTTTTTGTTTTACTTGATTTAGTAAGAGTAAATACAACTAATGACGGCGGCGTGGTTGGCGCAGTTAGTAAGATCTATGCATTCAAACCACAAGGTCCCAGGTTCGATTTCTCGGCTCTGCTTAAATTTGAACATTTGTGTGACCTTCTTTTCCGCCAAAACTTACTCAGTTTTCCATCCTTGCCAGGTCGGTAAATGAGTACCAGCTTCGACTGGAAGCTAACCTGCGA
Source organism: Isaurus tuberculatus (assembly GCA_025447995.2). Lineage (NCBI taxonomy): Eukaryota > Metazoa > Cnidaria > Anthozoa > Zoantharia > Zoanthidae > Isaurus > Isaurus tuberculatus. The sequence goes on along the minus strand of JAOEHV020243268.1, from coordinate 8,265 downwards.
TTGATTAGTGTCCCGCCCAAGGGGAGTCATGGACTCTTATCCGCTTAACACTACAGAAACCGGAGAAAAGCGCAGGCTCCAATAGGCCACTAGGCTCGTAAAAGGATTTAGCTTTAAATACAACTAATGAAATACGTATACTTGCGAATGTTATCCTTTGTCCATTGCAGCGCCTTTATTTGATCAAACATTCCATAATTCCCTGGTAAGTCTTCACTGCCGCTTGCCAAGAACCCAAGCACCCCAAGGCGGTAGTTTGACGTCACTACAATGACGTCACCCTCAGAAGCCAGGACGTCTGCTCCAAGTTGATCTCCTGAATTAGAGATGTACGCTCCACCATGAATCCAATGCATAACGGGGAAGAGCTCACCTTTGGTCAAAGCTTGGTTTGGAACAAACACGTTAATGAATAGGCAATCTTCATCCATTTCTACAGTGACGTTTTCTGCGACCGGAAACTGTATGCAATTTTTACCAAAAGAGTCTGCATAAAACGGGTCGGTCCAGGGTTTTGGTGATTGTGGCTTTTCAAAACGGTTCGCTTCTGCGTATTTTATCCCCAAGTACTTGTCCACCTTTTTTCCAGTTGGAAGAAGAACTGTCTTTCCGACCACCGGACCGGATGTTGTTGGAACTTGAAGTGTACGTCCAGAGCGATTTTTCTTTTTACCTAGTTGATTAGATAAATTGTGTTGTTTATTTGTAATTCAAAAAAAATTTGAGGTGTTTGTTTATCCTAAAACAAGCACACAAGAGGTTGAAAGAACATAAGATTAGTTTAGGAAGCAATGATGGAAGAAAGGTTTTCAGCTTATTGAGAGTAAAGGAAATGGAAGGCAAGGTAGTGTAAAAAAATGCAAAAAAGATAAGTAGTACGAGGTTGAAAAGTGGGATATGGACTGGAGGGTGAATGAGATAGGGAAAGTAAGGTATGGAAAATAAGGAGAATAATGTACAGAGGGGATGATATGGAATATAAAGAGTATAAGGTATAGAAAGGAAGGTAATTTATCTAAGGAAAATAAGGCAGAGGGAAGGGAAGATGTAGAATGTAAGGAAGATAAAGTAGAGGGAAGGGAGGGTATGGAATGTAAAGAGGATAAAATAGAGAGGGGAAGGTATTTAATGTACGAAGGATAAGGTATCGGAAAGGGAAGATATGGAATGTAAGGAGGGAAAGATAGAGGGAAGGGAGGGTATGGATTGTAAGGAGGAAAAGGTAGAGGGAAGGGAGGGTATGGAATGTAAGAAGTATAAGGTTTAGGGAAGGGAAGATATGGAATGTAAGGAGGAAAAGGTAGAGGGAAGGGAGGGTATGGAATGTAAGGAAGATATAAGGTAGAGGGAAGGGAGGGTATGGAATGTAAGGAAAATAAGGTAGAGAGGGGAAGGTATGGAATCTAAGGAGATAAGTATGAGAGACAAAGTAGGGAGGATAAGGTAAGGAAGGGATCGGAAGGTATGGAATGTAAGGAGGATTAGTATGAGAGGTAAAGTATGGAAAGTTTTTTTTGAAGAAGTTAGGGAGGGTAAGGTTTGAAATGAGTAGGATAAATAGACAATCCTGGACAAAATGTTTGGGACACTTCCTTAATTTTGGTTTAAATACTACAAAAACTGCTCCCCCCCCCTCCCCCCCATTCAATGTTGCAAAAATTTGAAATCAATACATAAACCAATTGGCAAAATGTATTTCAACATTGTAGAGGGGGGAAGGGGGGGGGGTATTAATTACTTTAGATATTGTGGGAGCTTTATATTTTGTTAATAGTTCAAACCTTGCGTAAAACGCGACAAAAAAGTCAACTGTCCCAAGTCTTTTTGTCCAGGATTGGAGGTAGGGAGTGTGGAATCCTTATATTTACCATCGCAGATTAGCTCCAAACCGAAGCTGTTACTTGTTTCATTGACCTCGTAAGGATTGAAAGCTGAATCAGCTTTGGCGAAAAATAAAGTCACCCAAATTTTCAGCTCGGGCGTAGTCCGGGATCAAACCCGAAACATTTTAGTTGGAAGATGGAGGTCTTACCAAGTGTGCCAACCACATAAGAGGAGTTAAAGACTCTCATCTGCTAAACACTACAGAAAGAGGAGACAAGCGCCTGCCCCACTCAGCCTATTTGCTCGTATAAGAATTTTGTTTTTTTAACTTAGCATGGTTGTATCTGCTTGCCGACACCCTTAAAAAGTTCCCTTTTTTAAACCAGTCTGCGAGTCATTTGAATAATGGTTAAAGATATTTATTTAAGCTTGGTTAAAGAATAACTATTAAAGTTATATAATTGTACCTTTGACTGACCAGAAACCGGCTGCAACAAAAGCTTGGCTCATCATTAAAACGGCCACCAGAAGCAAATGGAATTTCTGCATTTCGATCGCTATGATAAAGCATATAATTATAAATTATAGTCTTGCCAGAATCGTGTTTGACTATGACATTAATTATTACCAATGTATGAAGATCGGAAAATATTATTCAAAACGCATCTGAGAACGGAAATTTGATTCAACTTTAGCGAAAAAAAGTTCGCGTAAATTTTGAAGGGAGATATTTCACTAAGTTTACCCATCACGCTGCATAACGAAGAAGACAGTTGAAAATATATACCTTTGTTCTGAAAACTCGCAATGCCCAAATATGCCACCCAACAAAGGCCTTCAAGCTTTAGAATTGAAACTTTTAAAGGCGAGATACATTAATTAACAATAGAAAAAAAGGGCGCATGCACGAATACTTTATTTTTTACACGGAGGTCTAAATTTTAGGTTTGGTTAAAATTTTTCTAGATTTTTAGGGTATCAATTTAAATGTTCTTTAAAAAATTAAGGAACTGATAGTGATGGCGTGAATTTCTTAAATTTTTAGAGTGGTTTGTTTTAGATATTTTGAAGTTTTAAAACACTCTTATACAGAAGTTAATTAGAAAAAGTTATAGACAGCTTTTGGAAACAGTAAACAACTGTGAAAAGTTAGCTACCCACACTAGAAAGCATAAAAAGTATCTGAAAAAGAGATTAAAGTAAAAATCAACGTAAAAGAAAGTATAAAGCAATAAAACAGAAGCATAATAATAAGAAATTTTGCAGTGAATTACAGTTGGCTTACTTACCTATATTACTTTAGTATGGTTCCCAGTTTTTTAATCTCGTGTATTCTTTGCGTTCTGTAAAAAAGATAAAATTCAAGTAAATTTTTTTAAAGCTTCTGATGTAATCTTTTTTTCGTTTCCTCATGTTCTGCAAAACAAAATTAAAATTTTAAAAAATAATTTATTTACATAGTTTGTATAAAATCATATATCATAAATAGAAAATTATTACCTGGCCTCTGTAGTCTTTTTAATGTTTCTTTCCTAGTCTTTCATGAACAAAGATCTTGAGATGAATACAAAACCCAGATGACAGCTGGCGTTTTAAAGCTTTCATGTACGCGAGATAAAATCAAACCAAAGGAGCAAAAGATGTTTGGTTACTATGTGCGTTGGAACTTGATAACAAGGGCGAAAAGTGAACAACGCCTTTCTAAATTCCACACACGACGAAGAGAGCGTGTAAAAGGGAGGTAGATCATATAAAAATATTTAAAAAACCTTGTGAGTTATATAATTTGATTACTTAAAAAATTGATATTCTGCCAAACTTTAGTTGTTTTTTTTCTCTTAAAAGCAATCAGATATTATAAAGCCTTGAAGAAAGGTAAGCTTTGAGGTTTCCGTAATTATAATGAATTGGCGGCATGAGGTACAACAACAGCTACAACAAAGTTAATATCAATAACAATAGAAATAGAAAAAATAATAATAGTAAAAGTAGTATGAAATAAAAATACAAAACTTGATTCATTAAAACTTTTACAAAGCTACATGACAAAACTGGTATGAAAATAATAGTGTATACGTAGATAAAACGTAAGATTTATTCAACACTAAGCGAAAATTAAACATTTCAAACAATGTTGATCAAATCACGTGGTACGAAAAAATGTGTTTCCATCCTTACAAGGTCGGTGAATGAGAACCAGCTTCGGCTGGAAGCTAACCTGTGATGGATTAGTGTACCGTCCAGGGGGAGTGAGAGGCTCTCATCCGTTTAACACTATGGAAACCAGAGATAAGTGCCGGCCCCATGGGCCACTAGGCTCGTAAAAGGATTTAGCTCGCTAGCTATGAGCCAACAGGCTTTCATAAGAGTTTAATTTTTTAGCTTGCAATAAATGTTAACATATCTGTTTGTATTTTCTTTAACTTATTTAACTCAGTCATTTAGAACGAAAACAACTTTGCAGGAGATCACCAGGCTGTATGTTTATCAAACAACTTATTATCAATTCCGCCTCAGATTAGTAATGTTGATTTTTATCCAACGCACACTTATGAGTTTGACAATTATCTTCTCCATAATTATTCATTTTTTTCTCTTTTATTTATTTTATTTACTTTTGGCTGTTTTGTGATTGTTTGGTTGATTTTTCAAAACCTCCTCTAATTGTACACGATCACGATATTTAGGCCAGGGGAAGTAGATTTTTAGGTTCTCGTCAGCCAGTTTCAGAAAATTGGTGAGGGATTTTGATCAACTTTCATCTTTCATCACCATCAAAACCTAAAAGGGCCTGGAAACGAGACAAGTCGGAGTCGTCGCTTCGGTACGAAACTAAAACGAAATATTCTCCCCAAAAAAAACATCATCAGCTGCCAGAAATTGGTTTAAAACACATGCGGGCGCTGACGAGAACCTAAAAATCTACTTCCCCTGGTCTTATCTTTTCTTTTTATTTTGTATAGGTAATAACATGGGACCGAGTAAAATTAAGAATAAATTTCACGAGTGTTTTCAATTTTTTCCAAAAATTGCCCGAGTTGCAGAGCGACGAGGGTAATTTTGACAAAAATGGAAACACAAGTGAACTTAATCCTTAATTTTACGAGGAACCATGCGGTTACATATTTATGACATCGAGGGCAGAATTCTTCTTCGCTTTCGCTTTCGCGTACTCTTCAAGGCGTTGTTCGACTTTCCTTGCTGCTGCCCACCTCTGAAACACGTTTATCCAATAATTTGTACTTTTTCTAGTATTTTCATTTTCACTAAAAAACATTAAATTTATAATTCTGTTTTCATCAACTTCGGCAAACCGCATATTTCGCAAACCAGCCACCAATCAGCGCCAAGTAATTTTGCCCTCAATTAAAGAAAAAAGCCCTCTCACGTGAGCCAATCAGCACCGAGTAATTTTACCTTCTATGTTATAAGTCTTAATACAGGTTCGTACTTTTGTTGCATTCGACCAAGAATAACACATGCTAATTTTGCTGTTAATCGCGTAGGCACAGATTTTATGCCGTCTTATTCTGCCTATGTAAAAATGTCTTGACCTCAAGTTCCTGTTTTTTAAAATTGTTGTGTTTGTGTATACCCAAGTTAATTTATTTAGCTGCTTTTCTGGGTTCAAAAATGATTACATAAATGACCAACGCTAAGTGAAATAACGCTTGAACGCTAAATAGAACAAAGAGTGATAATTTGTTGTTAAGTTACCAACTACACCCAAGAAAATGTAAATGGCCCTAAGTCCTTCAGCCAGGGACAAAAATTTCTTACTGCATCGTATTAGTGAACTATATCAAGGTTCGGTAATATTACTTACGGTAGAACAGTAAAATGTTTTCTAAAGCCTTTCTCATTAACTAATAATTTCATGAATTCCCCTAGTATAAAACTAAAGCTTTACACGAATTTTATACAGCCGCACTAAAGAATGGAAAATTGTTCATGCTTTTGTTTCCAATCTATATATTTGAGAATACAATAATCATTAATTTCTTGGAACGCGATAATTTATCTAAAAAAAAATTAAAATCTTAACAACCAAAATTTAACAATTAATACAATTTAGCAAGTGAATAAGTTTAATCATCGTGAGGTTCTTCTGTTTTGACACTTTCATGCATACGCAAAACGCATCAGTCCTCCTTTGTAGATAGGGACCGCACTTTAATTCTTATATTATTTCTCGTTCACCTGATTTCTAAGATCTCAAGATGAAAATTAAATCCAAAGTATTTCAGTTTAGGCCTTAGTAGCTTCCACGAGGCTATTTAAACAACTGTTGCTGGATTGTGGGAATGTGGAAGTGTTATCGTCCGAGTCATTCGACATTAATTAGTTATATCGAGATATAGATTTTACTTTTGAGTTTCGACGTTTGTTTCTTTTCCAAATACTTTAAAGTAACTTTAGCCGGGCTAAAAAGAATACTTAATTCGTTATAATGAGGACTTCGCTGTACCAGGGGCTTGTTAAAACTTTCTCTAATTTCTGGTTTTTACCAAACAGACCAAAATGAAGAACAAAGAGATATCACTCACATTTCTGTACTCTCTTGCTTCTCAGAGGGCAGATAAAATGTAACATGCAAATAGCGCTTTATATATAGTAAATTGGTTGTATAGACGCTTAAATTAGGAATCTCAAGGGTATTTCAGTTTAAAATACTTAAAAATAAATTAAAGTAAAACTGAGGAAGGAGAGCAACTCCGAAAACGTTTTAAAAAGCACATATACATATTTTAGGCTTGAATGGCACCATTTTATTTAAAAGGAATAATATCGAATACGGCCTACAAAGAACTCATTACTCTTTTAGAGGAATATTCAAAGATAAATCTTTTGTTTTTTAAAGTTAACCTGAGTAGCAAATTAGTCAAAAAAGGACAATAGACTACAAATGCATTACATTCTAAGAAGTTCTCTAAGGAGTAGAAATTCTGAATAAATGAGACAAGTTTATTGTACGAGATTTCTAACAGGTTTGTATGAGTACAAAGTGCAGTTGAAACTCGTTTCTTCGCATCCCTAAGTTTCTAATTCCTTGTTATTTCGAACTGACATTCCTTCCCCTATCTTAGATTCAAGTCATTTTACTATGTTTATTTCGGACTACCGGAAATATAAAATTCATATCTGTTCCTTAGAGTTCCTTAGACGACTAAATTATTTCCATTTCAATTGCATGGTACTCTTATCAGAAAGCTAAATTACAATCATAGTTAAGTTCCAAATTCCAGGCTGCTTGAAGGAGCTGTATTACTAACAATAGCTAATTAACCAACACAAAAGTTTTTGTGCATGTTAGAATTGTAGCTTTATGCCAGTTTGAGTACGACGTCTTTGTTTTGTATGCCTCTAGTTGCGTGCTGGATCTGGAGTCAAGAAACAATATTTCAAAATGGCGGTAATGACTAATGGTTTCGGGTAGTGGTAATTGTAGAGCTTTTTTGTTTTCTTTCGAAGAAAGTAAAAACGGAAAAAACTTGCTGAAATACCTAATTTTATTCATGAAAGTAAAAACGGCAAAAGTAAAAAAACAAAGGTATGCAAGAAAACACATTTTCTAAAGGTTTTACTGTACTTTATATTTTTTGACACCAGACATTCAGATATTTTGAAAGAAATTATCATTATCATCATCTCTGTAAATGCTAAATAAAAATCAGAATAGTTAACAATTATTCCATGTGCGCGCGTTGGATATGAGTTGGCTATAAATCATCTCATATCCAACAAGCGCGAATGGAATAATTGTTTTGTAAATTTCATGAGCTTTCCGAACCCTTCGATACTTGAAAATGACAGCCAAGTATTATTCAATTCCATTTCAAACATTTCAGCGTGGCAACAATTTACACAGTCAGTTTCCATTTACGGTCAGCGGTATATCAGCTGATAACCAAGGTTGAGCGAACCAATCAGAACGCTAAAAACAGTACAATACTCGAGTTTGAAAATGTAATAAAAGACTTTAACGGGATTCGAGTCCGTGGCTTCTGCGTTACCAATGTAGCGTTTTCAGCAGTTGGATCATGAGGCCAAAGCTGTTGGGAGAAGGACAATTTAATGGTCCATAATACATACTATTTATTAACCGATAGTGAGGTCATTACAGGGAAATCTCAGACCAAGCGAGATCATTACAACAAGGTCTTGGTCTGAGATTTCCCTGTAATGACCGAACGGACGAGGTTAATAAGTTATTTATTACATGGCCTTTGGTCTATTTTCGGAAGAAAGAAAAAAAACAACGGAAGTAAATTTCCATATCTGTTTGCGCACGCACTCATTTTAAACTATGTTCACTCAGCCGAATTGGCAATCGCCACGAAAAAGAGGCAAAAATAATTTCTTCAAATAAAGAAAGAAAGAAAGAAAGAAAGAAAGAAAGAAAGAAAGAAAGAAAGAAAGAAAGAAAGAAAGAAAGAAAGA
>JAOEHV020243171.1:0-12512 GCA_025447995.2 Isaurus tuberculatus | reverse complement strand
AAAAGCTTTACATGCAATAATAATTACCAGCCCTAAATGCATTTTGAAACACTTTTATCAGCCCAACCTAAATTTGCTAGTGAAAGCAAGCTAATCAAAATTCATTTCACATCCTGTAGTTTTAATAATAATAATATTAATGTACAATTCAAGATAGAAATGGAAAACATCTTTTTATGCAAAGGTTTTCAAATAAAAAATGATTCATTTTATTTACTTTCTGAAGAAGTACAATGCATATTAGTCCATTTCTTTGAATATTTTTCACCTTTACAGTCAGAATTTATTTATGAAAACTTGGTTGTTTGAAAGAACATGGAAAATGTGTTTTAAACAATACTTACTCATTACAAACTTTCACCTTGAAAAATGCTTTTCCTCTTAGAAATTAGAAGAAATGTGAATGGAGTTTTGACAGTCAAGATGTTTAGTTTGGGACAAATATCCTAAACAGTTTCCTGGAAGAAATTTGAGACCTCTCAACTTGTACAATTTTGTCAAGTGGCACATGGTTTTAAACCTTATTTTTTGCCATCTTGTTTTTACAAATAGATACATTAATGTTCACCTCAATTAATTGATTGTATTAAATACTGCTTAATAAAATTAGATTTTATGATTGCAGAGTAGATGTTCTTTTGGTTCTTCCTAACACCTTTTGGACTTATTTTCAATTTTGTCTTTTAACAACCATCAAAAAATCTTGTAATCTCATACACAGAGCAATGTCATACAGGTTATTATATTTTTATATAAATATTGAAAATACAAATGGTAAACAGGGGGGAGGGGAGGAGGTGATTGGCTGTGCTTGCTTCTGTTACTGAAGAATCCTTTACTATTTAACAAATAGATTCCATGTTAGTTTGCGTCTGTTCAGTAATAGATCACAAATGATGTCAAACTGTGGTAAGAACAAAAAAGTGGCACACGAGACGTTAGTCGAGTGTGTCACTGATGTTCTTACCACAGTTTGAAGTCATCTGTGATCTATTACTGAACAGATGCACAAAAACATGGAATCTATTTGTTTTATATAATAACAAAATCAATCATGACGTCAATCGTGCGCCTGTACTCTAATAGATAATAGGTGAGAACCAATCAAAACGCGAGGATAACTTGATATAAAGTCTGATCTCAAAGTGAAAGAAACATTTACACCCAAGTCTAGAAACTAATGCTAAACTGATTATATTCTCTAGCACAAAATAGCACAGTAAGTTGTGTCACATTTAATTGGAAAAGTGAACACCTCAAATCTATTTGACATTATTTTGTATTAACAATAACATATATCAGAAAGTCACAAATATACAAATAGAGTTGCCAAAATACTTTTGTCTTGGTTGATACAACCAATATAACTACCTAAAGTAATTTTTTAGCAGAATAATAACATTCTAACTATCTACATATTAAGCTTTTTTGTTGCTATCTTTTGAGGCAGTTTGAATGTACAATAGCTGTGTTCGTATTTTCAAGCATACAGAGTTGTTTCTTTAGTTTGTCAACAAGTGTCCTCTTTTTGAATAACTCAGCTTCTTCAAGAATTTCTTTAATAAACTCACACCGCATTTCTTTGGTCCCCTTCAAAGATTCTACGTGGTTTAACAACTGTTCGTCATCTGAAAAAACAAAAACAAAAAACATGAGGCCAAGGGAGTTAAAATGTTGAGATTACTGTACATGCTTCTCAAAAGTTTGTTTATTCAGTCATTTCAGCTTTTAGATTGTTATTTTTATTTAAGTGTCTTTTCAAAGTAAATTAGCTAAACCTTTAAAAATCCCTGCTAGCATATGTAGTTAGGTACAATTGATAAAGATCTCTGACTTCCAAACACAAGGTCCCAGGTTCAAAACTAAAACCTTCCAAATTTGAACATCAGCTGTGTGACCATCTTTTCCACCAATGCTGGGTCAGCTTTTTATTTTACAAGGTCAGTAAATGAGTACCAGACTAAGCTGGGAGCTAACCTGTGATGGATTAGTGTCTCGCCTAGAACTACATAAAGATGTCTCAGAAAATTCATATAATTTCAAGGAATTTAAATGCCTCTTTGAAGTCTGTTTAACTTAAAGTGACATAAATTAAATGCGGTCATAACTTTAATCCCAAAGAAAACAAATAATTAACTCATTAGTTGAAACATTTTTAGTAAAACCAAATAAAAAAACATTCCCAGTTTCTCATCAGTGCCCATATTGCTAAAAAGTGACCACATCAACTTTTTTTTACAATTTTAAGACTTTCAGTCTTACCAACACTCTCATCCTGTTCATTGCTGTAAATATCTAAATATTTTGATACATAAAAATCTTTTAAGTTATGATGCCTATCATTGACAATGGTATAAATGTTTTCCTATATTATCCTTAACAGTCATTAAAAAAAAAGCATGCCTCATTTACTTTTCAGAAAAATTTAAACGAGAAACCAGGAATTTTTTTATTCACCTTAAGTTGCCAAAAACATCTTCAGTAAGCACAAAGCTATAATAGCAGTTAAACAGTTTCTTTTGTATCAATTAACATTAAGCTAAAAGAAAAAAGAACAAACTCAATAGGATACTTTTCACATGATAACTTATGGTAAACTTGGTGATTCAATTTTGGCTTTTCCACAAATGATATGAATTGCTTGTTTCTTCTAAGTTTTAGTTGAAATGGAGTTATAACAGCAGAATCAAACCAATGTTCCTGCTCTTCATCAGTATCTGAATCAAAGACTTTTGCAGGACTTTCAAAGTCAAGGACCTTTTCACAATTAAACTGGTTGCAGGTCCTTGAATTTAATTGTGAAAAATTGCTAGATTCCTGTTTGCCAGATGAACAACAAGTTAACACTAGCACTGAAAGAACTTCAATAATATCTAACACTGACTTTTTAATTTTACTGCAGTATCATATTAATAGTAACAGTAACAGTCTGAGTAACATCCACCATAAAAATGTTAATGATATTTTGGAAAAATATTTGTTGTACACCTTCTGTTGAACTGAGTAAAGAAAAACAGAACATAAATTTGCATTTGAACAACTGAGACCAGTGTTTACGATTTGGTGCTGTAAAATTAAAATTCTAGGACTTTAATTAAATTCCAGAACTTTGCAGGCCTTGAAAATATTTTTCAAATTCAATAAGTATCAAGGCCCATAGGAACCCTGTCAAAATATGTGACATTAAATGAGCCATGCTATTATCTCACTTGTTGGATTGTGTATAATTCAAACAATGCTTTAAAATGTCCGAGTCACTAGCAGTAGTTATACAACTGCCCGATACATCTTTCAACTATTCAACATTACATAATATACTTACCCATTCCCACTTTCCTGATCTCTTTAAACAAAACACTTCTTAATCTGACATTTTCCACCTGCCATGATCGCCTAAGGCTGACACTTGGTGATTGAGATTGAGTTCTTGATCCACCCTTCTTAGAACCTGGGTTGTAAGCATCCATATCAATAAGTTCCGACTCTGTAGTCTCTGACGACACATTATTAAACTTCTGATTCCTTTCACCCTCAATATTATTTTGGTAAGAATCTTTTTTACTCTCAGGATTAACTTGTGAAGTTATAGCTTTCCGCAATATTGAGGAAATGTTAGCAGCAGCATTGTCAGTTTTTGTGATACTATTCAAGGTCACAGAACTCTTTCCAGGAACTACTACAGATGTGTTCTGCAGTCTGTTTAACTGTGCCTGTTTCTGTAACTTCTTAAGTTGAGGATTGATGCGTTTGTTTAGCTTTGGTGATTTATTTTTAATATCAGAAGTTCTATCATTGAAATCTTCAGGTAGTTTTCGTTTCCTGTTGGTTTCTGCTGATTGTATAACATTGTTTACTTTGCCTAAAGACTGTTGAGCTGCCTTTTGTGTAGCTTGTTTGTTTGGAGGATGGGGTGACAGTTGAGGGGGTGTATTGGGGGGGCTCATTACCATACGTAACAAGAGGGGACTATCGGGTCTTTTGCGCCTTTCTTTTGGTGACATTGGTCGGTTCTTCTTTTGCTGTGGACCTGCTATGGCTTCATTAACGTCTGCTTCATCAATCATTACTCGCTGTTGAAATAATTTCCATTATCAATAATATTATAAATAATAATAAGTTTTTTTAAAAAATAAATGACAACTTTTAACCTTGAAGGTTTATTTCCAGACATGTTTCGGTATTCCTACGCCATCATCAGTATAAATGCATAATAAATACAAGCTAGTTTAAAAAGTTTATAAGTACGTGCAAATGTATATTACAAACAAAAACTATAAAGATAAATAATTTAATAATAAATTTAATAAGTTTGAAATTTGAACACAACAACCTCAATCTCAGCAAAAAGATGATCTGCATTCTTACTGACGTAGTTTGCACAATCAATCCCAGAATCAAACAACTACTGCATATTAAATTGAGTTTTAAAATGTTTAAGCAATGAGATGAAGACAATTTAAATATTGTGTATGTTACTATATTACTTAATTTTGGGTGCTGGGAATGATAATAAAGGACTATTTCAGTGTCATGATTGAAAACTTTTCTTTGGTAAAAGGGAAGAACATGGTAAATTTCACCCTTTATGGCCAAAAAAACAAATCCAAGCAGTCATCAGAATGGGATTTAAACCAAGGTTACCTCTATTCCAACCCAGTGTCTCTAACCACGAAGTACATTTTCTCCTTTAAAATGTTGTGTTGGAGGGAACCAACTATGTCAAAACATTAACTGTATTAATGCTCCCTCCAGCATGCTGGAGTAAGCATTTGGTTTCCTGATCGCTGCTTTCCATTTGCAATGATCCAAAGCATCAAAACTAACTATACCCTTTCTTCTAACTTATGTGCTCTACAAACTGCATTCATGCCTTTCTAGGTTGCCCCTAGGCTATCCCTCCCTATTTCTTAATAAGACCCTGCCTTTAACAGGGTTACACAGAACATCTCTCTTCGAAATACAACTATACCACCTTTGTTAACCAACTCCTTGTCACAAACTTCTCCAGATTAACATCAAACAACCTGCTCCAGAAACTCAACACCTGATACCCTATTTTTAAGTTTAACTCTACAAACTATTGTGACAATATGCCTTTACACATTCTTAAGCTTTGCTAAATCCTTCAGAAAATTGAAACAGATCTAAACCTTTTTAGCCATTTAAAGACTATGACTGTGATGCATGCTACTGATAATGTAAAACTGCAAGCTTTTGTTTATTGCAAAAACCTACTTGCAAGTTAAAATAAGACTCACTGTCAATAATGTTTTCAATTTGTAATGCAAAGATACTGATGTGCAGTTGAAGATTAATTGATTCTATTTTCAAAGTTTTTGAATTTCCTTCATCTAGATCATTCATCAATGCAAAACTTTGAAATGTGTCTTTAACCCTTTAAGCCCCAAACACGACAAATGGCATGTATGCAAATTCTCCCAACTGAGTTCCATACTTTCTATAGAAGTAGTTTGGGAGAATTTCGCTTTTCAACTTCCACGGCTTATTCCACTTGATCAATTCCAAGTTTCTCATTAAGAGTTATACTATTTTGTTTGAGTTATGTAAGGAGAAGTTACACGTTCATAAATTGCCTGGGGATGAAAGGGTTAAATGAATCTAGCCTGTAAGATTGCACCTGGAGTATACAATGGCAATCATGACTTAATTTCAAAATTTCATAACACATTATGCAATGTCAAAGAATTGCTACAAACAAATTAGAGTTAATGAAAACAGTGTGTAAAAATTGGTGCCTGCTACTTCAAATTACTTTGTGGATGAAATAATGGTTTGAACAAAATATACCTGATCTTTTGCTAGTTTGAATGGGTTCCCAAACATATGAGCTCTATTCTGTCCAGGGTCTAGTTCTCTCAAATGATTCATCTGCTTCAGGACCTCTTGAAAGTTACCCATCTGGGCAACAGCAACACTGTGACGAGTATCTGTACATGATAAACATCATTGTAAGGATAAAAATCAATTATTTTTAAATATTAACATCAATGTCATGATCGTCATCAACACCACCACCACGACCAACATTACCATCACTGTCATCATTATCATAAATACTTTTACCATCACCATCATCATTACCAAAATCATCACAATAACCGTCAAAATCTTCTCCACTATCATCATAATTTTTAAGGAAACCATTTTCATTATTTTGGTTATTATAACAACCATAATTGTTAACATCATAATTAACATAATTTTTGGCATCATCATCATTGCCATCATCACCATCAATACCATCAGTTTCAACACCATCATCATCATCATAATCATCTTAATTATCATCATCATTTCATTACCATCATCATCATCATCTTATCATTTTCATTATCAACATCACCTGCATTATCATCATCACCTTCATTATCATCATCATCATCATCACCATCACCATCATCTTCACCACAATCACACATCATTACTAAATCAAAACATTCGTATTACCTTCATCTTGTAACCTTGTTGAGGTTGCAGAGCTGTGAAAAAAGTTGATCCTCATCCTTGATAACTGATCAAGAAGGTCCTTGCGTCTGATGTCAAATGGATTCTTATAACTTTGCATTCTAATCCCCTGCATTCAAAAAAATATTTCAGTTTTCTTGACACAACAACATGAACTTACATCAATCTTGTGATTAGGAGGGGCATACTAATAAGGTCAACATAACTGGTACACAGTGTTTGGTATTGAGTCCTGAGCTTCTGGTGCAGGTTGGAATCAATGATGATCTGGAAAAGTTTGTCGGATCAGCATTTGTTTTCCTGATGGCTGCTTTCCATTGCAATGATCCAAAACATCATCACTAGCTATATTTATTAATTTTCAACCTCGAATTTTGCATTTCTAGCATTCTGATTGGTTCACTCAATCTCAGTTATCAGCTCATATAAAGTGTTGTCAAGCTTTGGAAACTTAAGCTGTCATTTTCAAGTATTGAGGGTTGGGTCAGCTCATGAAAATTAATAATAAAAACAATTATTCCATTCGCGCTTGTTGGATATGAGATGATTTATAGCAAACTCAAAACTATGCTCCTCATTGACTATTTACCATCTCATATCCAACACACGCTCCTGGAATAATTTTTAAATAACCTTCTTCCTCAAATCCTCCTCTATGCGTTGCATCCATATCTTTCTAGGTTGCCCCCTCAGACCTTTTACCCTCTACCTGTAAACTAAACCCTGTCTAACAGGGTAGGTTGCCCCCTAGACCTTTTACCCTCTACCTGTAAACTAAACCCTGTCTAACAGGGTAGGTTGAACCCTGGACCTTTTCCCCTCTACCAATAACCTAAACCCTGTCTATCAGGGTTATCTGTCTCTCATTAAAACACATGTCAATAACACCTTAACCACTCTTTGTCACACTCATCCAGATCAACATCAATTCAAAACCACTCAAGAAGCTCAACAATTGAAAGCTTATCTGCAAGGTTAACTCCAAAAAGTGTCTTGATCATGCACCTTAGCTTCACTAAATCGCTAACAGTCTTAGGTTTCACAACTTACAGACAAGATTACAATAACTCAAATGAATACAAATCTTTACCAAAATAAGCTTTACAAAACTACAAATACTTGCACACTAATCAAATTATCCAAATGCTTTCTGTATCTCACCTCTTTACTATCCAACAATGGTGGCAAATTGGTATCAACATTTCCTTTTTCACTATAATAGAATAAAAAACAAACAAGGCTGTAATAAAATGTATTCAGGGCATGACATTAACACTGGCCAAATGGCCCTTAGACATTTTTTTTGCCCTTTCAGGCCAGTACAGACAAGTGACTTTTGAAATCGGTGGCCAAAATTGGGCCAGCAACTTTTTGAAAAGTCAGTTTGTAGGATCTGTTGTATTTATGGTTGGGTTTTTTTGATTGAAAACTTCAGTTCTGACTACAATAAACGTAACCAGGGCTGCATCAACTGATATAAGATTTTGCTCAGCACTATAACATCTAATTTTCGTTTGTTCTTAATCATATTAGGGCATTAGTATCTGTGAAATTTACTTGCTATTACAAATTCTACATAATAATATGTGAGAACCTGTTACTTGTGTAAAAGTAGTCTATTTCATTGCAGAGGAGCAAAATTATTTTTTATCTCGTCATTAAAACAATACTTGGCCAATCACTTTTGCTGGCAACTTGAGCAGGTTTTGATGTTTTATATGAAATGTTGAGCTAACTCAAAACACCTGGAAGATGGCAAAAACCAAGAAAACATTTTCCTGTAAAACATTTGGAGGGCTAGTAAAGTTCAAACTTTTCTGGCCCAATGGGAAAATACCTCAAATTGCTTAATAACAAAGTAATTAGAAATAATGCCTCTTAGATGCAATAGAAATGGAAGTTCTTTATATCCACTATTTCTAACAGGCAGCAGCTGTTTGCTGAAGAACTATTAGTGCTATAAATCAGAAACAATGTGTACTTACCTTGGTAGGAGTCTGTTATTTGAGTCTCTCGCTGAATTTTTCCCAACCAGATTTACCAATCTCTCAGCTTCAATTTTACCCTGTTGCTTTACCTTCTTGAGATAATTCTGGATTGTATAACTCAAGGAACCATCCAAGTGATCAGGAACAAATGTTGGAGGAATTCCCATTCGACGAAGAGCACTGCGCAATGGCTATAAAAAAAATTGAAAATATAGTTTCCTAGGGATGCTTTGAAAGTTCTTAAAAATAACTTTAAAATAACATATAAAAATAATACTAAACCAACTGCACACACCAACATGAAGTTTTGCTAACTTCTCTTTCACCCAGCTTTTCCAACATTTATGATCCTTTGTGCTCAATAGACTAAAAATGTATCCTTGCCAAAAATCAGCATGTTGGTGGAAACTGCTGGTGAGATATTACCATGGTTGTGCTCTATTGACTTGATACAAATCATTCTAAAAATGGCTTGGTTCTTAACGTTATGAACCAAGCCAATTCAAAACGGTTATGTATGAGGTCATCAGAGCATAGCCGTGGATATATCTCATCACTGATTGGTGGCAAAATGCTAAATTTTAGCATGGAAGCATTTTTCATCTTGTCCTTTCTGAATGTTACAAACAAGTAGTGATTTCACAAATCAAGTTTTTGTGATGTAATCACTTTAATACTCTATGGGGTGTATACTTTAATAAGAAGAATATCATTTAACAATACTTCTTCACTGTTAAATAGAAGTTTTTTCTTGGGCGAAAATTAAATGACTACTCCAAATATCTATAAATACAAAAGCAGGAATCCTGATGTCATACATTGGGTAAACTTTATTGAACAGCACAGAAACAACTAGCAAGAACAAACTTACCCCAACATAGTAACTTGGCATATTTAGAAGATAGTTGTCAAAATTCTGCTTCCATTTCACAGATGGTTTTATTTTATGTACCTTCACTAAATCATCTGCAGTTAAAATGTAAAATATGCATGAGTATAATCAACAAATAATATATTTAAATAATGCATTATGATAATCTTTATTAATATACATATAATCTTCAATTTTTTCAACCAACTTGGTCTAGAATTAACTTATTAATTTAGTTAATTTTTAAGACATTGGAATGAAAAATGAGCTCACTAAAAATTTTTGTGTCAGCACAACACACTGTAAATGTTTTAAGATTTTTAATGAAACAATAATCCAAGTCTTAAATAATCTAAAAGACTTCAAACTTTAAGATTATGTGTTATGGCAGTAATTTTGTACCATTTATCGACAATAAAAATTATGATTATGTTTGAGTTGCAATGCTTTTTAAAATGCGGACTTAATAGATATATAGGAAGAGCTTATTTAATAATAGAGAGGGGTGTTTATTTCAATTAACTGTAACAACTTCAACAAAACAAAAAAGACGCATTGTTACACACCAACTAAAATAGACAAGAGAGTTTGATAGTAGGAAGCAAATCTAATACAGTATGATATATGCTAATGCAAGCCTTTGCTAAACAGGCAAGCAAAAAATTAAGCAAATTGCATGATCTTACTACTGATTTTTAGATTCTTGAGGCAATTTTTTTGGGGGAAGGGGAGAAGGCATCTTTTAGTCATGGAGAGTTCATTAGTGAGGTTAATGTCTAAAACAAACTTTACACCGTAAGAGGGGCCTTTGTTAGACTCACAAGGCATTTATTTGCTAAATCCTTTTACGAGCTTAGTGGCCCATGGGGCCGGCGCTTATCTCCAGTTTCTGTAGTGTTAAGCTGACGAGAGTCCTCGACTCCCCCTGGACGGGACACTAATTCATCGCAGGCTAGCTCCCAGTCAAAGCTGGTACTCATCTACCGACCTCATAAGGATGGTTAGAAGGCATAGATCTTACCAACTGCGCCAAAAACACCGACATTTATTTCAGTGGGTGTTTATTAGATAATTTACAGTTGTTTCATAACGACAGTTGATTTGTAATTGCACCGTCTGCAGTTTGGTCTCATTGTATATTCTTACCAAGTAATGGAATGAGAACTGGATAATTATATGGCATAACAAACAGGTTAACTGCCTGAAGGTTTGATGCTGCTTTAAGGTAGCCAAATGGACTGCTCATGTCACCACTTTTTCCACTGTTGTAGACGAAAATCTAAAAAAGAGGAATAAATGAGTACTACTCAGTGTCAAGGTTTGAGGATTTTCTTTAAGTTGACCAAAGGCAAGTAAGTTTTAGTTTCTAGTTGCACATGGAAACTTACAGCTTGCCCACTTTATTAACCAACTATGCTAATTAACTTTGGCTACTGCTCAGTCAACATTTAGTTCAGTGGGTTCAAGTATGCCAGAAATTAGCAAATCGAATTCTTTTTTTGACAACAGTGATCACTATAATGTTATTTTTCACTCAAACTTGGACTAAGGTAATAACATCAGACATTTACATCTGAAATTCTTTGATTTGCTAATTTGTTTAAGCTTTCACAGAACATAAGGAATGAAATGACAGCTGTTGAATATTGTCAGGAGGAGGCAATGAGGTTTCAGTGGGCACGAGTTAAGAGGAGGGGGGAAAGAAAGATCATAGAAGCTGAAATGGCAGGGAAAGAGCTAGATAAAGATAAAGATTGAAGATGTTAGACTAGATAATGACAAAATTGGATGTCAGGGATGGAAAACAGCTATTGTTGGAAAGATCGCAAGAGACAGGAGAAGATGGAGAGAGAGTGCAACACCATGATCCATCAACGGCATTCAATGTCGAGACACAAGAACCAGAAGAACATAAGTACAAATAGAAAAAAAATAATATGTTGCCCCATCTGGCATATTTCTCTTGCTGCAGGCAAACAGGCCATCATAAATTTTGAGCACTCCTCCTTGTGTTCAGTATTAATTAACAGTGATCACTGCTCTATGGTTAAAGAGTGTTTAAAATTTCACTCTGAGCACTGAATGGAATTGTCTTTGGTGATCACAGGATCAAATTCAACACACTTTGTAAGATGTTAAATGGTTTTCTTCTTACCAGTTGGAATTCTTGATTGAGAGAAAGTTATTTTCACTCTGACACTGAAAAACCCCCTTCAGGGAGTTATCATTAAGTTATTATCATTCTTATTAACATTATCAATTTCATATTACCAATAACTTGAACATTACTAGAGGTTCATATTAATCTAATATACAAACAGAAATGATACTAGGCAAGATCTAGTACATTAACTTAATTTCTCTACTATGGCTCACTCTCTAACTATCCTTTCTTTCTAATGGACCTATCAAAACCTAGTGCTTCAAGTTTCAAATAAGGTTACCAATCTACGAACCTCCTAATTTCCATTTATCTTTTTAATAGCATTTCTCTGACTAATTGAGTGATAATATAACAAGTAAATTTCTCATTACCTAATGGACTCTGAGTAATAAACACATGTAGCCTTTACCCTCATGAATTACAGACCTATAAATGTTTCATTCCCAAGGCCTTCTTTGATTTTTTTTATTAAAAAAAGTAACATATGTTTGATTATAAGTTATACCTGCCAGCAAGTTGAAGGAGATTTTCTCTCCAAAATGTATTGTGTTAAAGGTGATGGTTCCAATTCGTATTTGTCAAATGGTAAATTGTCCAGTACCAATGGGTCAGAATCACTGCATGAGAAAAACACTGTGGGGTGGGCATCTCGAGGGGGCTGAAAAAAAAAAACAAATATAAAAAAATTTTGAATGATACCTAAAATTTTTAAAGCAAAGATTATTTAGTTTCCATAGATTCAACAAATTCTAAATAAAACTGCATACTTTATTATAAGAAATAAACACTTCACTTAATTAATGAGAATTTTAAAAAATGCATTAATTTAGGACACATGAATTTTCTTTAATGTTAATTTCAATGTCATTAATAAACAGAAGCATTATTTAGAGAACACTATTATATTGTATTCTGTCCATATAAACTTAAAAGTCACTAGTCGCCAATGTTAAACTGCTATAATTGTATAACATTGCCCTCTTTTGATTTGCCTCTTGGTCAC
>JAOEHV020243066.1:0-12513 GCA_025447995.2 Isaurus tuberculatus | reverse complement strand
TCCGGGAATGACGTTAAAACCCAGTCCCCCGACAACGCGGTCGTTAACCACGATGGCCTCAAATTTTGCTAGTTTGAACCACTGTAGAAAAAAAAAAACGATTTGACCAAATTCAAAAATTTTTTTCGCAGAAGTACTTAAATGATTTGAGCCAAAAAAAATTTTAGTGTTAGTAGCACTTTAACACAAACACAACACACTAAGAATCCCAATTGGTAGGAGGCCGACCAGTTGGCTATTTACAAAGTGTGGTGGACTTGATTCTGGGATTTACCCGAAGACAAATCCAACTATTGGTCAGAGCGGGACTTGAACCCGGGTCAACCACATTCAAGTCCGGTTCCCTGACCTCTAGGCTACGCTTGCCTCCTAAATTAAGAATTAAATAGGGCCTGTCCACATGCCCCCTTGGGGGATAGGGGATATGATCGAAATCTGTCTCTTTTTACGTTGAGAAAGTCAGACGACTTATTCTAGTTTATGTACTGTGTAACTGCGCACGAGTGCTACGCATGCGCACATTAGAAAAAGTTGTCCCAAAACCCCGCAATGACTCGAACTAAACATGGAATAAGCCAACTCTATCCCTAGGGCTATCCTTACCTTCCAAAACGACTTATCTCTACCCTTCCCCCCCTGAATTGTCTCGGCTGGATATGAACGTTTCGATTTGTCACGGAGAGATTGAATGAAGAGTTGGTTCGGCCCGAGAGAACATGAGAAAAACCGTGATACCCCTATCCCGCGCGACGTTTCGCCTCGTGTGAACAGGCCCTCAGTCACCTTTTGCAAATGTAGTGCAGTTAAGTAAATATGGTGCTCACACTGAATGATAAAAACAAAATTCCAGGGCCCGGTTGTTCAAAGGTCGATTAGCACTAACCCAGGGTTAAGTTTT
This sequence comes from Isaurus tuberculatus, assembly GCA_025447995.2. Classification (NCBI taxonomy): domain Eukaryota; kingdom Metazoa; phylum Cnidaria; class Anthozoa; order Zoantharia; family Zoanthidae; genus Isaurus; species Isaurus tuberculatus. The sequence continues at coordinate 11,615 of JAOEHV020243066.1, read as the reverse complement.
TAATCCATGCTTGTGTTTCTTACGATCCATAAACTGACTTGACTTTGAAGTTTGGGGTTCACTTGCTTTTAGTGTTGGAAATTCAGAGCAGTGATCATGAGCAAAAAAAACCTTTCATTGTAAAGAAACTACTGTTTAAATTTTACCTTAACCCAGGGTTAAAGTTAACCAACTTTTGAACAACCAAGCCCAGGAGTTTTCCAGGAGTTCTCCTGGGTAAAAAATTTATTTTTTCAGGACCCGACCCCAAGTTTCTCTTAGCAAAAACAAAAATCATAAGGGGCAATTGTGTGATTAACCACGCCACCGAAAAAATCGTGCGGTTCTTCAGCCTTCCGGTCGAAACGAAACGGGACAAAGATGACCAGAATCCCCAGAAAAACACTTCCTGAAATTGAGTCTATACATACAATACAAAAAGTTCAATCATAAGTCAAATGCTTCTGCAGGTGTTGGCTTGTTTATAAAACTGTTGAAAATGTTTCCACAAAATTCCAGGAGTTTTTCAGGAGTACAGGGAAATTATATGTTTTTCCAGAAGTTTTCCAGGGCCCCGGAAGAAAATTCAAAATTCCAGGAGTAGTGACCACCATGAGTAAATATGATTCCTCAGCTATAGCTAACTTTGTTCTAACATCTGCAAATGGTTCGTCCAGTCTCTCCATTCGGGGTACTTAAAAGAACCCATACACTTATCGAAAAGAGCAGTGTAACGATCCCGGTGTTGCGGTCTGTCTATTTTTTATTTTATTTATTTTGCTTTTCCCCCAAGAAGGGGACAGGCAACACCCACAGATCCAAGATCCTATTACGGGGTTCCCGAGGGCCTACGGTTTAACGTCCTTATCCGAGAAGACGCGAAAGTCTAACCATTTGATTACTGAACAGACGCACAAAAACATGGAACCTATTTGTTTTATATAATAAAAAAAACTTTGTAATTGTGACGTCAATCGTGTGTCTGTACTCTAATAGATCATAGGTGAGAACCAATCAAAACGCGAGAATAACTTGGCTTATTATATAAAACTGAATAGAAATCATGATATGACGTCACATAACGCAAAAATAGATTTTTTTCTGTGTGGACTGGAGAGGCTATTTTCTAAAAGGAACAAAACAGCCTCGCTTGTGTTTCTAGACAAAAATAGAAAACGCTATAACGTAGTAGACACTCGTAAAGCAGAGAGAAAACTCGGCTTCGCCTCGTTTTTCTCAACACTTTTCTCGTGCTCTCCTACGTCATAGCGTTTTCTATTTTTGTCTAGAAACACAAGCGAGGCTGTTTTATTCCCTTATTCAACAAGCACCTTTTCATAAAAAATTCGTAATATTTGAGAATATGTTAAAAACATATCTATGGTAAAAAAGAAATTTCATTTCGCATTACTGCAGAAAGTTACGAAATAGTGTTTATCGTCTAATATTCGTCTGTGCAACATTTTGTTAGTAGCTGAGTTAGGAAATTTACATGTAGAACATCCAGTCAAGAGTATATAAAACGACAAACAATATGTACCTTTAGACAAATAGTGTCCGGATGGCTGAAAGGGACTCAAAAACGTGAATAACGACCACGAAAATTTAGCTGCTGGACAAAAGCTCACACAATATGTTTTAAAACATTTAATGCTTAAACAATCAAAATATTTAGAACTTTCAACATCGCCCCAAAAATTGGACGTAACGACAAAAAAAATTAGTACTACTCACGAACACAGCAACATAAGTTCCGTTTTTTAGTTAAAAACTTGGACAATTCTGTACGACTTTCTTATAAATTGAATAAGTATAACACGAACTGACGGGTAATTAGCGAAGTATAGTAGATTTCTTTAAAGAAATATGTAATAGAAATGTTTTAAAAGTTTTTTTGGACATTTTAACAGCTTTTCAAGACAAAGCAGTCATTAATAAATGCCTACATAGCTTCAAAGCAAATAAAAAATAATTGCAGGGTTTTCATTTTAAAAAGCCGGCGGCCGGCGAAATTCGCGGGCTATTTCACTTAAATCCGCGGCCTACTTTGACGGAAAAAAATATTTATGTAATAAAAATAAATAGAAACGTTTACAGCGAACACATCTTTACGATTTGCCAAGATTTAAACATGAAAAACACCAAAAAACTTGCGTCTATCTTGAATTATTCTAGCGCTGTTCTGTGTGATCGTTCGTGACGATCCGAACAGTGATCGTGGTAACCTTGCATTTTATTGCGAGTTGATCTTTAGCCGCCTACTTTTCCGGTTTTGCCACCTACTATGATTCTTATTGAAAACCCTGTAATTGTATTGAAAGACTTAGTGTTACAAAAATTAACAAGTTTGTTTTGAGCTTGTTATAAACTTTTTTAATTCTTTGTCCGTTTACGTGACTTTTCGTGGCTTTTTTGTCAAATTTAACAGCAATTAAAAGGTTTTCCCTGACTTCTAAATGATATACGAGCATCTAAACAGTTATAAAGGGCTTTTGGATGTTTAAACTAAACTGTTAGTTATAATTAAAATCTTGTTTAAACATACGCTCTCCTTAACTTGTCGCATGAACAATGAAAAACAATGACAAATGACTTTCAATCGACCCACGGTGAGTTTTCTCTTACTATAGAATACTTCACGCAATTTATAACTTGCATTGTCATTCTGAGTGGTAAAGTATTGTTACAGATATATTTTCGAACCGTGACATTCCATTACATTTCTAACAAGTTTGCTTGCAGACACTTCCGATACTGAAAACTCTATAAAACTATTCAACGAAACTCTCAAAAAGAATTTCCTTTAAGCTGGGTAATCTTCTTAGAAACGTACGTAAATATAGCGATTATTTAATTTTTACTTATCGCATTTGGATTACGGTTAAATTTTTAACGTGAGTTCAACGGTGTAAGGAATTAAGTGACTTAGCAGCTCTGAGTAGCGTGCTCTTTCAAATGACACTTAGATAATTATACAGGTATCATAACTGAAAGAGTTTGCCGAATCTAAGTTTGGGTGTTTTATAAAGGTATATATCATCATAACGAGTTTTAAAGAGGTCCTTAGTGCCAGCTTTTGTCCCAAAATAGCACGATGACACACTCGGGTCACAGAATATATTGGTCGAAAGACGAGCCATTTCACGTAAGACATTGTGTTTAAAACTTGGTTTAAAATTATGAGGTTGTTGGATTGTCAAAGATCGACGGCAAAAAACAAAGCAGATTAATAAGCTTCGGGAGATGGAAGGTGTATAGTAGCCTAGATATTCGTGAATATTACTAAAATAACCGCAAAGTTGAAAATGCGACCTATATCACAAGCATTACTATGCAAAGAACCGTGATGTATGCTTGTTTTAAGTACGATCAACGCGAAGCTTTTAAATGAAAGAATCAACTTAACGACTTAACGGAACACACTTAGTAAAGGAAGTTTACAGTCATTATACAAGCAACAAGAACCGAGAAAACAATGAGTTTTTGTAATTTCTGCTGATTACTTGCACGTTCTTGAGAGTATCTTTTGCATTGCACGCTAACTTTAAGTTAACTCTAACTTTTGCGTGCTTAAATTCATGTCGCCCAATCGCAATTTTTTTAAAACTTTTATTTAAACTAAAAATGCCATAATTTTGAATCAATAGACGAAGCTATACAAACTGACCATTTTATTTTACTAATATTGACAAATAAATTCGAAAATATTTACCGTTTCTAAAAATTTAGAATTTGATAATTTTAATGCATGAATTTTGATACTTTAACATTTGAAAACTCAGCGTGCAAAAAGGTTAAACTTATATTGAGAAATTGACTTTTTAGTAAGAACAGAACATATTGCTTCTTCAAAAGGCAAAATTTGCAACCAGCTAAAACAAGAAGCTCTATTATCCAACTTCTTAGTTGCTTTATCAGTTTTCGATGTATTCATTTGTCATTTTTAAGAAAAAAAAAGGAGAGAAAAATTTTACTAGAATATAAAGCACTTTATTTCAAGAAGGCTTTTCTTTCATTCTATATAACGATTTTATCGCATAATTCTGTGAGGTAAAGTTAGTATATGAGAGATGAAAACTAATACAGTAAAAAAGATTCTGCAAAATTCCTTAGGATTTTAAAACAACTCGAAATTATGATCACTGCTCGGGTAATATCTGGTGAACGCTTCAAATATTAATAAAAATTCAGTAACAGACAGGTAAGTATAACTCAGAAAAGTTTGTCGATCTAAAAATGATTTACATTAATCTCTCATGAAAACATATACAATAGAGGAAATAACACGAACGTGTGAAGATACGAGCTTTGTTTCCATTTGTCAAAAAGACCTACGCCAAAAGAAACTCGGAAGTGCAGTGAGAGGTTTTCAGAACAAAAAGATAAAGTTTGTATTGTCAATTCCCATGGTGTTTAATTGACGAAAGAAATGCTTGATAACAAAAAAAAAATCGAAGTGTTAAACGGAAAACAATTTTTGACTCTCCGCCTTGAACGGGACACTAATCCATCGCAGGTAGCTCCCAGCTCCCCTCGTTTTTTCGACCTTGTAAGGATGGAAAGCTATGACAATTTTGACGTAAAAGAAAATAAGACAAATGTTTAAATCCAGGGACGCAATTTCAGGATGGGGGGCAGGGGGTGGGGGCTTAAATATTCAAAGCTTGAAAGCTCTATTTTATAAAACTTTTCCATTGACTTAAACTGACTTAGATTTAAAAATAACAGCGTTTAAAACCGAATGATTTGAATAAGCGAAATTTGTTAGTCCCCCAGTATTTAGATAAAAATCTGAAATCTTGTCCGATCCGGACATCCAATCAGGAACCACATATAGCTGCGGAGCTTGACATCAAAGTTACTGTTTTTCCTGAAGCAAAAATTTTTTATGATCTTTGCATTTTTCAAGTGCTACTTGAAATATGAAGTAGACAGGATTTCATTAGTCGTAGATTAAGCGCACTCATCTTCTTATTACAGTTGATGAATACAACTGAGCTGCTTGGGTCAATAAGGTCGGGCTGTAACTATCTATAAAGCCGCAATAGTGTTCATGTGTGGCCTCGGAGCCGGTAGCGGCTCATGAAACCGGTGCTTATCTCTGGTTTCTGTAGTGTTAAGCTGATGAGGATCTTAGACTACCCCTGGAGGGGACACTAATCCATGGCAGATTAGCTCCAATAAATCTTCAAATTTGAGCAGAGCGAGAGATAGAACTTGGGACTTTATGCGAACCAAGCGACAGTTTTACATATATGGTAAAGTTCTTTCACGTGAAGGACTACCAAATTTCGAAAAAAAATGTTTTTTTGAGTGTAGAATAGAAGGGTGACTCCGCGGAAAATACACCAAGTGAAAATAAAAGAGGAGAATAAAATAGGCAGGAATATGGAAAAAATAAATAAATGGGAAGCGAGGAAAACTAAAAACTTTAAAAGCTATAATCAATCAATCAGTTCGTCTGGCTAGCGCAGACCGGTGGATGAAAACATGCAATTGTTTGAAAACTCTGATATTTCTGGTAAGATTGTAATACTATTTCAGCAGATTTTGAAAATAAAGAAGTTTTAGAACATTAGATCAACACTCTGATAATTTAATTTTGTGATTGTTTTTCCTCAAAAAAGCTAAAATCCAACTGGAGTGTTACACGCATTACCTCTGCGCGAGAAACTCGGAAATAAGAATTTAAAATTAATTGCATGGGAGCCCCGTCTATTGCAGACTCGATAGAAGATCTTTCCTCGATTGTCATGTATCATACAAAATTTATAATCAAAAGAACTCAGTTGGAGGATAGAGTCCCTCACTCGCCTCCAATATTATTTACTGTTTCGACACTGACTTAAAACAAACAGTTTTTAAAACCCACAGCCTAAGAAAACTCAATATCTAACTATTCATGTAACTATAATCATTATATAGAGAATTGAATGCGAAATACTATTAAGATTTAATACAAGGATCTAAGCTATTTGGGGAAGTAATTCTTATGAAAGAAACTAAAAACAAAGAGAACTTTAACACGGCGATTCTTTTTTCTCTAGCGTGGAAATTTAATCTCGTATTGTTTTCACTCGAAATTTTTTTTTAAAACAGAATTCATAAACAATCCGTCCCAATGTTGAGGACAAAGTTCAGACATGCACGACCATTTTTATGACGTCAAAAAGCAAGATAGGCCAAGTACTTGATTATATATAGATTGATGATGATTTATTGAAGCTATGTTGTTTCAACCGGCATTTCAAAAAAAAAAGAAAGAAAGAGATGAACCTATCTCATTATATCATCTCCCACCCGGAGGGGTACAAAAGCATTGATTAAACACGAACAACTCAAACTCATTGTAGTTAATAATTCATAAACTGCAATAAACGAGCCAATTTCAAAGTTGCTGCAAATGCTTTTTGTGTATGTTCAGATATATTCGAGTTGTCACAAAGAAAAAAAGACGTAATTTAGCGCCAGATCCGACATTAATTAATCTTTAAGGGGATCAGTACAGCAAATTGATTATCAACAACTAAATTTAGATTCACGCACGAAAGAATTGTGTTAAGTCATGATTAACTAAGCCAACTGTGATAACGCGCCTGAATATCGAATACTATGACCACGTGCCAGGCAAATGCAGTGAAATATTCTTCGCATGTAAACTCCTCAAATAATTTTTTAACGCTTAAATACTTAATAATGTTAAACCAAAGTGCTTAAGACACACGCAGCTAGAAGTTGTTTGTGTAATCAATTTTGTCTTTTTTTACAATCAGCGATCGTGCTTTCATTTGCAATTGTGTTGGTTTTAGGTTTAATAGTCTTTTACACATCCATATTGTAAAAAAAGGTGAGAATTAAAGAGTCAATACTGTTGAGCTATATGTATGACGTATTTCTTGTCGGAATGCGTAAAACCAACTCAACATAATACTAAGTATAGCCAAAACGTAACGGAAAATATATTTTTATATCAAGAAAGAAGGGGGCAAACTAGCATCAATAAGCGCTTATAATTCAACCCGGCGTATAATCCGTTTTTAAAAATCTCAAAGCTAATTAGCAAGTGCTATAGTTACGGTCTTAATACTTCAGAATTATTTTTATTATTTGTACACACACTTAATGGGAATAAATTTGCCATTTAAAATATATTTTCTTAGTTTTTTAACGCCGTGCTCCCAAAGCTGCGTTTTTTAACCAAGGTTTTTTTAAATCAATCGTCGCATGCTTGAACACGATTCATTTACAAGGTTTAAAGCAAGAGCTCTTAGTTTGATTTTTCATTTTTTTTCCCTTATCTCAATGTTTTTACTTCGTAAAGATAAGCGTGCCAATTTTAATATCACTAACACGCATTTTCGCCTTTTGCAAATAAACAATAAATTACTGTCTTTTCAATGAGCTGGATTCTGCCATATTTATTATACAATGTTTCTTTTTATTGGCTTTGATTGGTTTTCAAAGAACACGTCTTGACCGCACGTGTCACACGAGTTTGCTAAGAGGATTGTAACAAAGGCTTAGTTACCATGACAACTAAGGCAACCCTTACGCGAGTTGACGATTAAACTCGATGCGGAACAAACGAGGTGCATTTGTAGTTAATAAAGGCTAATTAGTGTTATTTTGAGGGTTTAAAAATGTTTTAATAACTACACGTCTCGCTATACAAATTTCAAAACTTCAAAGTCGAAAATTCTTTCTATTTTCTTCAAAGATCTAAACTTTTTTATGTAAATCTTTGAACTTTTATTTCGTGGCGTTTACACTTCATGTTAATGCTACATATAGATTTTGATTTACTCTTTACAGTAATTATAATACAAATTATATATTAAACTGCTAATTTACTTTCAAAAATTTTCAATGATATTTTAACAGAGCGACTTATGAGATGGGTTAATTTAACAGAGGCAATTTAAGATATGTTATTGTGGTTTCTTTCTCTTTTAATAAAAAAGTTTTTTCTGATTTTACAGGTGCGTAGTGGTCGAATAAATTTAGTTAGCTGAATTAAATAATCTGAAACATACAAACAGTGAGAGCTGTTGTGTGAATGACAATCTTATTGATTGTCAATCAACATTATCAATGCTTTCTTTGGAGCTAAATATAAAACCTGTTTTTACTTCAGCGCCCGTCATTATCGATAGCTTTTCATGAGCGGGTAATTAGCGGTGAAGCCCTGACAAACAATCAATCCAATTTCAATACAATATCTTACTTGTCCGAAATATTGAACGTTGCCCAACGATTGGTTCTTTGCCGGTTAAATAGATAAGTTTAGCATAATTCAAGCCTACCGAGCTGTCAATAGACTATTAGGATAAGATGCGGCCTTGCAAGCAAACTTCAGTTGCCCTGACGGTGATCAGACGAACTCAAAAGATGAACACACAAGCGAAAAGAAACTTCATTGTAAGCCAAGTCATTGAGTCCACGGACTTTGAAAATGACAGCAAAATGATTTCAGCTCAACATTCAATCGATGCAATTTTAGGACGAAAGAAAACATCCAGAAAATATTCCGGCTCTACTGATTCGGGCTCTGAGTCCAACGATGGTTCAGAAAGTGATTTGCTAGAGAGCGGTGAGTAATTTAGTAATATTCAAGAAATTTTTTTTTCTTTTTGGAAGTGTTTCGGTTTGTTTTTATCTAGTTGAGTGTGTCCCTGATTTCTATTAGTGTATTTACTTTATCAATTGTCCCCTGTGGTTTATAGGTAAAGAAATTGAAACGAAACAAAAGCACCGTAGAAATCGAACGACTTTTACAACTTATCAACTCCATGAACTGGAGAGAGCGTTTGAAAAATCCCATTACCCTGATGTATACACTAGAGAGGAACTGGCCATGAAAATAGACCTTCCTGAAGTGCGAGTTCAGGTAAAAATTATTCAATAGTCTTATTATATCTTCTATTAAACGTCTAAATTGGTCTGTAATGAGAGTTCACTGATAAGGTTGTAGTAACAAAGTAAATTGATTTTAACTATTCGCAATGAAAATGTTCGTTGTATTTTGTCCTAATGCTCGTCTGGTAAATTTACTCCGTCCGCTAATTATCTGGTTGTGTTTATTTAAGTAATTCGGAGACAAAGCATTGAACAATTTTTATTATCACCTGTCAATTCATTTTTCCCCCTTTTCTTCTTCCTTTTTAGGTAGCTGAGAAAAAGTAACTGAGAGAAAGATTGTACAATAAACAATTTTCACATTGCGAAAATTTCATTTCATTCAGGCTTCGTTGTAACGAAAACTAACTTTTGCTAGCCCGTTCGCAGAGAAAATGGCTGTCCGCAAGCCATCTAGCCATCTCTCATAGAGAGTTTGAAAATAGTTAACTCGGGTTTTTCGAGCAATGAAAGTAATACAAAATATCGTGTATGGTTTTTGGCATTGGTCAGCCGAGTATTGATTACAAATGAGTTTATTTTTTGCTCAGAATCTCACAGCAAGTGCTATTTAATTCATTGGTTTAATTCATTTAAGTTTCAGTACTGTTTATTTCAGTAACATGGTTACAGGTTAATCAGTTAAAAAATTGTTTCAATATTGAGTAATAGCCTTTTATATGATAGATTATAGTTTAAGGTTTACTTACTGCGTTCGATCTAAAACCGACAACAAAATTACCAGATTAAACCAAAAGTTTTTCGATTTGGACTAAACAAACAACCTCTACAGCGAGAACAAAAAGATGGCAAACTATCTTTCAAGCAAAAAAGAAAAAAGAAAATTATAAGTGGTTCGGTCATGAGAAAAGAAATAGAAAATCCCTCTTAAAAAATCATTCTGAACTCGTGTGAAACATACAGACTGATATTTCAAATTGAAAATGAATTAAAAAAATAGCGACAGAAAGAGATGAAAAGACAACCAATTAAATTTCACATCCGCACTAATTCACGAAGTCCATCCTTGACAGATCGTATTCTACTTTGGAGCAGTCCATTTCCTAAGATTAACATTCTGTAAATGTGTTATAAATACATTTAAATCAATTGCTTTCAAAAAAACAAACTAATTCTTAAAGTTTTATATCCTTTGGGATTAAAAATCATCTGCGAGATAATGTCCTTTATTTTCACTAATAACGTTCCAACTTTTCTTATAAGTTTCTAGCGCAATTTCAATTTTTTCCGCATTTAATTCAACTTGGCTACATCGTTCCTAAGATAGCTAAATAACCAGTTAAATCTTTAATCTAACCTAAATTTATATATTCGAGTAACTTGCGGCCAATTGTTTGAGATGACCGATTAATTAGGTATATAATTTACCGGTTGAAAAAAAAATCCTAATTTATGTATTCAAACCATGCTATTGTTTGAAAAGATAATATAATCGAGTTTAGTCAAAGCATTTTTACCAAAACGTTTTGCTTACTTTATACTTCTTTAGCTTAACGTCAAGTCCTTCAAACAAACTAAACTGCTTGCGAAAATTTTGATAAATATAATTGTCAATTTTTACTTTGTCTATATAGAGCTCGATTTACAGTTACAGTAATCTATTAAGAGAAGACAATATATTTTTGCCTGCGGTTAATGAAAATTGAACTGTGAGGATAATATATAGCTGAGAAAAACAAAGATTTAAATATAGTACTTATAAAAGGAACTAGTTGAAACTAACATCTTAGTCCAATTGAAGAAACTAGATGCTCTTACGCGGACAAACAGGTGTTCTGAAATAAAAGCTCGGATGTATAATTAACTCCGGGATACATTTAGTAAATTATCATACAGACTATTTCAACTACAGTTATATAGCATGAATGTACGAACAATTCATTCCTCAATTTGTCTCTGGCTGAGCATGGAAGAAGGTCAAAATTGTGGGTTAGGAATGAGATGAGAAAAAATTATCTTGCTTGAGAAATTGAAAAAAAAACAGATCAACTTCGCGATCTAAGTAAAAGCGTCTACGAAAACTAAAAGAAACTGGAAAGATTTTTATTCTTCTGCATGAAATTGAAGATGACTTCACCTAGCTTGAAAAAATGGTTTTTTAATATTAGTTTTTGTCAATTTCCGCACACAGTATTTTAGCCAAAAACTGAGAATTTTACAATTTTCTGTTTCAATTACATCAGTGCCAAGAATAGTGTATTTGAACTCAAACGGTTTCTGTACGACAGACACAAAATCGGATTTTCTATTTTTCGAAAATATCGAGCTATGAAGACACTACATAGGAAGTTATCTGGGTATACAATCTATACTTAACTATATATAATAGTAGTATTTATGTTTAAAATCAGTTGCTGCTGTATTGCAAACACTTCACATAAAATACACATAATCACTGCTACATCCATAGCACACCTTACAAACATTACTGACACACTTTACATACTACATAAAAGACACCTTACCCACTACATTACAGACACACCTTACATATTACATAAAAGACACCTTACCCACTACATTACAGACACACCTTACATATTACATAAAAGACACCTCACCCACTACATTACAGACACACCTTACATACTACATAAAAGACACCTTACCCACTACATTACAGACACACCTTACATATTACATAAGACACCTTACCCACTACATTACAGACACACCTTACATATTACATAAAAGACACCTTACCCACTACATTACAGACA
>JAOEHV020242764.1:0-12524 GCA_025447995.2 Isaurus tuberculatus | reverse complement strand
TCCTCCCATGAACTGTGTAACGTTTTTTAAAATATCTACCTAAGTACTCTGGGGCCATACCATTTATACATTTAAAACTTAGTAATAGATCATTAAATAAAATCTTTTCAGATACTGTTAACCATTTCAGTGTCTTACGGCCTTCAGAAATATGATTGTATTTTCGCCAGCCTAAAATAATTCTTGCAGCGAAATTCTGAACCAGTTGTAACTTATGTATATTAGCCCTAGTTGTGTTCTACGTCATAGCATTTTATATTTTTGTCTAGAAACACGCGCGAGGCTGTTGTATTCCTTTTAGAAAATAATAAAATTGTTTTTTGCGTTATGTGACGTCATACCGTGATTTCTATTCAGTTATATAAAACGGAAATATAACCAATCAGAGCGCGCGTTATTTCGGGCTTATTTTCTAACAGTTAATAGACTAGTTAACAAAGTGAGGAGCGTCGACTTGACTATTTAACTCATAGAATACGACAACGAGTAATCTAATTGTTTTAGTATAAATCCACTCACAAAATATTTTCGAAGGATTTCTGATTTTAATAAACTTTTAGTAATGAAACAATTTTGTTGCAAAAAGGAACACCTTGCGCGTGATAATCAACAATGGTGGCTCGAATCATGCGGTGAGAATTGTCCATGTAAAACTCCTCGTTTTTTTCATGAAACGACACTTAAATCATCTGGAGATAATAATTCCTTTTCCATCTTTTCACTTGTTGTTGAGATATTTTTTGGATTGCAAACCATTTGTAGTCACGAAAAACGATAGACAAAAGGAACATTTTTCCCCGTAACCTGAATTCATGTAAACATCATAATTTGCGAGTCACTTGTATGTTTTACCATTAAAAATTTTCATTTATCATTTTGTTGTTGCTTTTGTTTTGTCTAGGATTGCATTATTTTTCCAATTTAGAATTGAGTAGCTATTGTTTTTGTTTTTGTGAAAAATGGCTGATTTTTCACTACTTACTGACTATTGCCAATAGTAGTGAGTACCGGGAGCCAATCAAATTGCAGGATTCGTTATGGCATGTGAGTTTTATATCATCGGAGCCGGCGCTTATCTCCAGTTCCTGTAGTATTAAGCGGATGAGAGTCCTTGGCTCCCCCTGGATGGGACACTAATCCATCGCTGGCTAGCTCCCAGCCGAAGCTGGTACTCATTTACCGATCTCATAAGGATGGAAAACTGAGTAAGCTTTGGCGGTAAAGAAGGTCACACAAATGTTCAAATTTCGGCAGAGCCGAGGAATAGAACCAGGGACCTTGTAGTTGGAAAGGAAAAGATCTTACCAACTGCGCCAACCACGCCGCCCTAAAGCGGTAGGTGAGTGGATTTATACTAATTACAATTATTAAAAACAAACCACTGGATATTGAGTTTTAAGCAATCTGATTGGTTCTCCTACTCACTGTATATTTAACAATTAGACCTCGAGGACGAATGGACTACGAGTAATAGTCCATGAGGCCGTAGGCCGAATGGACTATTCAAACTCGTAGTCCATGAGGCCGAGAGGTCTAATTGTTTTAGTATCACCCAACTAGTCGGCCAGAAAAAGCAATAATAAACTGCTGGTGTTGTATACAAGAAACCCAAACTTCAAACTTGTTTCGTATTTCGACGTGTGTCGTTGCTAGGTCAAAAAGCGCGCAAAATCACTCGAGTGTAGAGTCTGATCGATAAATAACAACTTTTGCTGAAGTGGAAGTTTGAAAAACAATTTCGACTCATATATCCAGTTCCTTTTTTTTTAATAAAACAATTATTCCACTCACGTCTTGTTGGATATGAGGTGAAAAAAGCCAACTCGGCGCTTTGCGCCTCGTTGGCTATCTATCACCTCATATCCAACGCGCGTTCGTGGAATGATTGTTAATTATAAAGAGGATTGAAGGTCATTTGTTTCTTTCTTCATTTTTTTCTATATAAACAAATTTCACTAACACAAAGAATGGTTAATAAAGTTCTACATAGCAAATTTAGGCTAACAAAGCCATCTATATCTTGTCTTTATTTAGTCCGTTAACATTGGTGTCTCTTCTATCTTAGATGCATTGTTTATATTATACACAATACCAGCTCTATCGACACCCATGTACTTACAGTACCATATAATAAGCATTTCAACCTCTGTTGCAGAAACTGAAATGTGTGCCTCACACAAAATCGACTCTATATTCACTTTTGACAAGAAATAAAGCATATTAGTAGATACCAGCTCGGCTACGCGCGATTTGATTGGTTTAGAAATAGTAAAAGTGAGACAATATTTACCTCCGAAATAGTAAATAATGACAAAACAAAATTGCGCCAGGACGTAAGGTTCCGTTTTGCAATCGTTTAAAACCAAGAAAACGATAAAATGGCAGAAAATGTAGTTCCTCAAAACAACACACAAATATTAAAAATTTAGCTTAAAAGTTTTGCAAGGTTAGTAAGCTATATTTCTACATTCTGAGCATAAAAACAATCATAAAATAAATCACCGAAGTGTAAACAACTGTCAATGAAAATGTTTCTAAATTAATTTTTCAAACCGCGTAGTTTTACACAGCGTTTTGTTGCAAAAACCAAAGGATTCTAAGCTTCTTTTGAATGCCAAGCCCTTTTTTACGAAGAACCGTTGACTGGGTTGAAGTTTATAGTTTTCATTCAAGAGCAATGTTTGGTACCGTTCTTGGACAGTGAAGCAGCTTTGTTCAATGTCTTCAATGACAATTGCTTGCTTTGACCCAGTTTATTGATTCGGCCCTTTCGCCATCCAGTAATTCAATAAACTTTATCAGCAGATTTTAAAATTTCATTAGTCAGTAAGTCAGCAGCACTGGGAACCTTCCTTCAATTGGAAATTCTTCTTTTCAAGAAACATTTTCCAGTGGTAAATGGTTGCTCTCTCAGTCACAGACTTACTCCTGGTTTCATTGCAAGTCAGGATTTTTCCTCAACTGCAAATTCAAATTTAACTTAAATCATCCTTGAACAACTATTCGGATTGTGTTTGAGTAAACTTCGCTCTAAGAACAAAAGGTTTTTAAAAGATTTCAAGAACCGGTATTTTGAAGTTAACAAGCTGTCAAAACAACGTGTTGTAAAGTGAGCTGCTCATGCGTGCATGAAATTTGTCACGCTTCTTGATTTTACTGAATAAAATTGTGCAAACCTTTCCTCTTCAACGAAAATTTCTAAAGATAGCCTCGCTGGTATATCGGTGGATAGTGGCTTAATGAATATCTACCTCGCGCCTTTGGCACTCAGTAGATATTCTGCCACTATCCACCTCAATTGAAATAGAATAAGTGTTAATTAGTCACTGGAACAGTTATTAAAAAGAATACGACGTTTTGGCCATCTTGCACAATAGACATTCACGTGCACAGTTTTTTGTGCTCTCATCTGCATCTGTTTATGTTTGTATCTCACATGAAGAGGCCTTGAAGGATTGCCAGAAAACCAAAATATAGCTGCCTTACATTATTGCTCAAAGTCAGGGGTAATCTTCTTAAAATTGTTTGGTCTACATTTCAGATTTTATTCCCCATTTGATTGTTCCCCTTTTTTTAACTTTCTAGTGAGTACAAGTTTAGATATTGAAGTGAAAAAACAGACTGTTGTTTAATTTTTCAGTACTGACATGTAATTATTGTTTCTGTACATTAGAGAAGTTGTGAGAGGCTCATAATTCTTTCTACCTTTGTTATCAACAGTGGCCCAAAAGGTGTGCCATCTTCTGGGGATGCCCGTAACAGAATTCACCAGGGCTGTTCTGAAACCAAAGGTGAAAGTTGGCAGAGACTATGTGCACAAGGCTCAAACAAAAGCCCAGGTACTTAACTTACTGGCTCATTAGTTGCTAGATCGATATAACAGTCATCTTTGCATTCATAAGGTCTGGGATTTGACCTGTTAACTAAAGACATTCAATAAGTCAAAGATTATATGGTCATTAAAATGTTAAGACATTTTATGAACATGTCAGAAATTCCAATTGATATGGTCTTATAGATAATATGCCAGTCAGTTGATAAGCCATTGCTTTAAAATCTTTAATTTTTCATCCATTTTAATTTCTTTCTCTCTTGTGCTGTTAAACTGTGTTATCATGATTGTCAAATCCAGTTGAAAGCAGTCCAGTACATTGGATATTAAATGCAATCTGCTCAATAGCTCTAGTATACAATAACAACTCCTTTCCGTTTCTAATTATTAGAACTGTTTTAAATGTTGGTTATTGTATCCATTAGGCTGAATTTGCTATTGAAGCCATTGCAAAAGCACTTTATGAAAGAATGTTCAAGTGGATTGTTAATAGAATCAACAAGTCTTTGGATAGAACCAAACGAGAAGGAGCTTCATTCATTGGTATCCTTGATATTGCTGGGTTTGAAATCTTCAAGGTATGAGCTTGTAAAAGACATTAGGAGTTTGTTATTCTCTTATGAAATTAGTTGTCACTAAAACTACCATAGTTTCCAGGCGATTACTTGCAGGTAATACGTTAATTTTTCTGTATTTAGATGTTGCTGCGGGTAATACAGAGGTGCGGGTAATGTGATAATTTCTAAATCATTTGTATGTATTTTACTCGTCCAGTAAATTGGATGAACATAAAAATAATTTCTTCACAATCAGATTTTTTTTTCTTAAAAAGAGATGTTTGCTTCCACACCTGCCCTTGTTCCTCTCCCCTCATATTAGATATTGTAAGTGATTTATAAAAATGATTTTATATTTACTTGTTGAGATTGTGGCAAAAGACCAGCTTAATTTTTTTTGAGATTATAATTTACGTATGTTTGAATTGCAGGTCAACTCATTTGAGCAAATTTGCATCAACTACACAAATGAGAAACTACAGCAGCTGTTTAATCATACTATGTTCATTCTTGAACAAGAAGAATACAGGAAGGAGGGCATTGAGTGGAAATTCATTGACTTTGGACTTGACTTGCAGCCCTGCATTAACCTGTTGGAGAAGGTACTGTAATCCAGATTTCAAAGCCCTTTTAATATGATTTTCTTAGTAAATGAGGTGTGTTAAATCTTAAAACATTCAAAATCTGACAAAACCTGTATTATGCTTTTTACCTTATAACATCAGTGAGACTTAGGTACTTGAAATGTACTTTTTGCCCTTTTAAATTTATCCTGTCTTATTTAATGTTGGTTGAGTCTAAACAGAATTTTCTTTGGAACACCTTTAGCATTGGCTTTGTATAAGAACTAGTAATGTGCACAGTGTCTGAACAAACAAAATGAAATGGTATCAAATAAACAACAGCACGTGATTTTGTTTCATGGCAATTATCATGCTAGTTGGAATTGATTTATCATGTGAACTGTTTTTGTGATTTCAACAGCCTATGGGGGTGTTTGCACTGATAGATGAGGAATGTTGGTTCCCTAAAGCCACAGACAAGACTTTAGTTGAGAAGCTTGTTAAAGAACACTCGAAGCATGAAAAGTTCCAGATAACAGAATTCAGATCTGATGCTGATTTTGCAGTCATGCACTATGCTGGAAAGGTTTGTTTATAAATGCCTTTAAGTCATATGTTATAGAAAAAAAACAATGTATTAATGTCTTGTTGACTGTTTTGTTACTAGATTATCCTCTGAGGGTCTTTCATCTAAAAGTGGTTAATATGTTGTTTGTTTTTTTTTGTCCTCACAACATTTTTGTTAAATGAGCATTTCAAAGGTCACAGTTACTACAACTTGCCAAATAAATTGCCAATTTCTCACTTTATTGAAACAATATATATGTTCTGTAAATTAACTGTATGTTTTCTTTAATACATGTATGATGAAAGTTGAAAGCTTTAAAAAGTGATTTCATGTTAAAATATTTTTAGCTTTTGTGGAGCTGGTTACTGCAATTTATTGGTTGATAAATTGTTCCATAGACTGTAATGACATTGATCTTTTTAGTGATGTTTTTGTAGTTGAAACTAGCTTTATAATTATGTTTTATTCTTCATAAAGGTTGATTACAATTGTGCTCAATGGTTGACCAAAAACATGGATCCTCTAAATGACAACTTAACAGATTTGATGGCAAAGTCAAGCGATTCTTTTGTGTCTGGCTTGTGGAAAGACTCTGGTTAGTGGATAAAAATATATCTTTTCAGTCATTAACACTGGCTAACTGTTCCATTATCTAACTTAGTATACTCAGTTGTGAGGTTCACATGTCACTGTTTATTTAAAGGAGAACATATTATTGTCATTGTACTGAGTTTGTTTCATTATGTTTTAAAATATATCATTTGTAATTATCTTTTTAAAATACCAATTCACATCTCTTACATTACAAACTGTATTAGGCAGGATTTCTTCGAAAAAAACTTCCCCAATTAATTAGCTGAGGCTGGTGAAGTAAGTCAGCCTTGTGAGTGAATTTTAATGGTTTTAATTTTGAGTCAGTCCAGGGTTGCAAATATTCTTTTTTCTCTTCAAATGAAATATGTTCTGTGTCTAAGACATCATTTTGATTGGACAAAACAACATTTCGGGTGCACATCACCAATGAAGATAGGTTGATCCGTATTTCCTTAACTTTTCTAAAATCTTGAGAACATACTTTTTCTTCAGATGCATTCCAAACGCTAAATACAAAACTGGCTCTTATAATTTGTGAAATTTTTCAATTTATAGAAGAATTGTTCTGTGATGATACTTGAATTATATAAAAAAGCAGTATGCTACTATTTTCATAGAAAGGAGGACATGTTATAATGTAAATTTCATAACCCAAGTGAATATTGTTTGTTGATTTTGAGGTTGTCCAAAAACAAAATAAGATTTTGGTCAAGGTAAATTTTTATTTCTTAATTCCATAAAATGATTTACAATAAAATAAATATTGTCTGGAGATAATGTTCAAACACTGAAGGGATTTTTTTCAGACACTAGCATCTTTTGCTCCACCAATGTCTGACAACTGAGATGAGTTAGTTGATAAAAATTACTAGAATTGAGTAAAAAAGTCGTAGGTGTCGGCCAACCTAATACAGAAAAACCCATGTTTTGGGGTCTCCTAGTTAATAAAATCATGCAGCAACTGGTTTTACTTAAATTTATTTCACCCTTTATGTTGTTTCTAGAACAAATAACTTTAAATAAAATCGGATTCTTGTTGCCAGTATTAAAGTGATCCATTTGAACACTGGTGCTCACTTTTCAAGACATAACATGATTGGTTGCTGGAAGCTTGAAATCTCCATCTGTAATGTTATATTTATTCTTTGATTTTGATCTGTGTAGAGAATATTGTCAGTATGAGTGCTCGAGAGGGGGATACTCCATTTGGAAGTAAAGTAAAGAGAGGAATGTTCCGAACTGTTAGCCAGCTGTACAAGGTTTGTGATATTGGGATCTCATAAATGATTAACTTTGGAAAGTGGAAGTCATGTTGACTAACTGGAAAAATTTTTGACAACTAGTTTATAGCCAGTCTAAATAATCAACATTGCAACTGTCATCTGTTTTATGTCAAATATCTACTAGTTATGGATAAGAAATTCTCAATTTCATTCTATCAAGTCCATCTTCCTTTGTTAGGAAAAAGAAAAAATGCTTTTCTGTCTCCAAATCAATCAGTCAGTCAATTATATAAAGTGTGTCTTGTCCATTTTGTGAAGGGTTACAGGCATTTGGTCATGGTTATTCCTCAATATTTATCCTTTCTTTTCTCATCTTCTCTCTCTATCCAGTTGTTTCAAAATAAGGTGCCACACAGCGCTTAAGTTGCTAAACTTGGCTAATTATGGTAGCAAACGTTTGCTCATATTTTCACATAATTTAATAAACTAATTAATTGGTTGTTTTGTGTTTTAATTTGGCATAAAACTTCAAAAAGCCATGTTTTCCAAATGTAATACCCCAAAATGCGCAAATTTTTTTTCTTTGTAATAAAATCCAAAATATTCCAGAAGGGCATTGCTGCTGCTCCATCTATTTTTTCATTTTCCAACTTCTTCTCAAAATCTTTTTGAAACTTGTGTCATCTCATTGATGATAATTCTTGTTTTTTATTCTTTCTTCAGCAACAATGTTGATTGCTTTAATTATACCTTCATCATCCTCCCTTCTCAAATCATGGCCATTAATTACATCTCAACAGACTTTCTTTCACAACTGCATCAACTAATGCCTTCAATCCAAGACCTCCATCATTTCTGCTTTTATTCCTTTTCCACATATTCTCCAGACCATTTATTTTTCAGAACTATTCAAAATTGTCTCTAAAGTGAAAATGGGATTTTGAAAACTAGTGTCAATGTAAATTGTAAAAAGTTCAAGAGTATTTAAAAGGAAGAATTTATTTTGTCTTATTTTAGGAGTTTTCTATATATTATGTTCATTTACTGCCAATATAGCTACCAAAGCAATAGCACAATAAGATTACTTGACTGATAAACATGACAAGTATAAACAAATAATGCCACTTTGCTGGTAAGCTCTGGTGTCTACAGTTGTCTTTTGAACATTTGGTAGCTTCACAAAGAACCTGTCTCAATTGGCCTTTAGGTTAACAAAATTAATGGCTGTACTTTGTAATGGTCACAATCAAAATGCAGTGTATTTTTTGTAAATGCTTTATGAGTGAATAAAACATGTATCTATGTTCAGCTGGTTGTCCTTAGTTGCAACTGAAAACATTTGTATGTTTTTGCAGGAGCAACTGGCAAAACTGATGGAGACTCTGAATAACACAAATCCGAACTTTGTCAGATGTATTATTCCAAATCATGAGAAGAAAGTAAGTGAATATGTTATGAATTTTTTTTTGTTGGAACTTATCTTAGATGCTTTCTGCTCAAAGAAGAAATAAAGTGATCTTGTGATGTATGGTGTTTGTCATAATTGACATGATATCCTATTTTATTTCCTTAAAGGCTGGAAAGATTGCAGCCCATCTTGTACTGGATCAGCTGAGGTGCAATGGTGTGTTGGAGGGGATTCGTATTTGTCGTCAGGGGTTCCCCAACAGGATGCTTTTCCAGGAATTCAAGCAAAGGTTTGAACTAATTCATAAATGATGCCTTTGTAGAGCTTGAATAAACTAACCAGCACATTCCAATGAAATATATATGTATTAAATTAATGAAATACAATAAGAAAAAATAAAGTAAAGGTGAAAAAGTCAAGAGGACTACTGAGAAGGAAATGAATGTATGAGGGTAGAAGAAGGAAGGTGACCCCAACATTATTGGAAGAGATTATAGTTTTAAATGAAAAAAGAAATACTATTTCCATTATTACTGGTTTAAGTTTTATGAAATCACTCAAGATAACATAATAGCTTGCAAGGTTCAGCAATCATTGAAATTTTGGATTTTGATTTTGATTTTACTTTGGTGTGAATTGCTGTCCATTCTATAGGAAAGACTCTTGAACCTTTTTTACATGTGGGTCCATGCTTTGAATGCTTAATTAATACTTATTAAGAAAGAATTAGAAGATGTGAAAGGAGAAAGTTTGAACAGTGTTGTTAAAAACTATTTTAAGAATGTTACTATGAAGAAATCTTAGGAATAAATTAATGGACCTCATGATATAGCTAATTGTAACTCATCCTAGTTAGGTTAGACTTTATCTCACCCTCACCTTAACTGTTTTTCTTGTTTTCATTCCTATGTTTTGTACTCTTGCTACAGATAATTCTTTTAATTTGTTTTACAGGTATGAGCTTTTGACTCCCGGTGTCATTCCAAAAGGATTCATGGATGGCAGGAAAGCTGCAGAGAAAATGGTAAATTAATAATAAATAAGTAAATGAATTATTTATTTAACGTCTTTACGCACTGGGAGTTGCCCAATCTCCCAAGCTAGAGGCTAATGTTTTTCAACGGCACAGATTTTGGCATAAAGTTGATTCATTGGAGAATGGAAAACTGGAGATCCTTAAGAAAAACCCGTGGAGTCAGATTAAGATGGACAAACCTCAGCCTACGTGTGAACCCCAGAATTCGAACTTGGGTCCATAGTGGTGGGAGGCGTGAGTAATAACCAATAGGCCAACCGGACGCCTTAAACAAAGAAAGTAACTAAGAAGTTGGTTGTTGATAGAGACTTGCAAAATTTGTCCCTTTTGTTAATTCTATTTTGTGACATTGTGTCATTTTTTTGCAGCTGAAAGCTCTAGAACTGGATCCTAATTCCTATCGTGTTGGACAGTCAAAGCTGTTTTTCCGTGCAGGAGTGCTTGCACATTTGGAGGAAGAGCGTGACATGAAACTTACTGAAATTATAACAATCTTCCAAGCATTTTGTCGTGGTAATATTGCAAGGAGAAACTACCAAAAGAGGCTACAGCAGTTGAATGCCATCCGTGTGATTCAGAGGAACTGTGCCAGTTACTTGAAGCTGAGAAATTGGCAGTGGTGGCGTTTGTTCACCAAAGTTAAACCCCTTTTGAATGTAACTCGTCAAGAGGATGAACTACATGCGCGTGAGGACGAACTGAAAAAGTTCCAAGCCAAGGTGGAAAAGTCTGAAACGATGTTGGAAGAGCTAACAAAAAAGCATGCTCAGATACAAGAAGAGAAGGCAGTTTTAGCAGAACAGCTTGAAGCAGAGAAGGAGGCTTACCAGGAAGCAGAGGATATGAGACAACGATTGCAGACAAAGAAGGTTGAGCTAGAGGAGCTGTTGAATGACCTGGAAACTAGAGTGGATGAAGAGGAGGAGAAAGTTGAACAACTAACTGAAGACAAAAAGAAACTCTCAAAAGAAATTCAGGATCTTGAAGACAGGTATTTGAGACCATAAAGATGTGGATTGTGGTTTAGTTCTGATTGTAGTACTTTAAGTTTGAGATCTGTTTGTTTAGGAAGCAGAAGAAAAGTGAATTGTGACATTTGATTGACTTTCAAACAAGGACAAAAGGAATGATGATTAAAAAACACTTTATTAATGAAGCCAATGATACTTACCACTAGAGGGAAGGGAAGGATTGCAGGCAGATGTATAGCTTTTGAAGAAGCATATTGTCTTGAGGGTCAGGTAACTATTCGTAAAGCAACTATCCAGGATTGGGTGATTTGAATGTAGAGAGCAGTTCAGTACCTTATGTTACTAAACACGGTTGAACAATGAAGCATCGATGTTACTAGTCATAAGGATTTTTTTATTTACTTCCTAGTTATGTACACGCAAATTAAAGGTCAATAGAGATTTCGTTAATGATTTAGTAGAAACGTAGTATATTGTAAAAGGAAATGGAAAAAAAATTATGTTGTTTTTAAGTTCTGAAACTTTTGGATGGGAAAGTTAGATCAAGTTTGTTTGAGCCGGGAAATAAGACGCAAAATTCCGCGCCTTTCCGCTTCGCTTACAATTGATATTTGCAAAACAACAGTAAAAGTTGTGTGGTGATCTCTTGACTTCATAATGAAAAGATATAATAATACTTCAGAATTATTCAACAGGGAGAAAGTTGGGGACCAACAAACACAGCCAGTAGTGACACTTAAAATAAAATATCGTCATCAGGTCAAGTTAACCATTATTTGGTCAAGTAAACCAAAAGCTCTCGTTATTTAACTTACGTTAAAAAGTTACTTCTTTTTTTATAATATTATCATTAGCATTCTGCCTTTAAGGCAAGTAAGTCCACTTAAATATGTTAAACTTATTTCTGCAGTCTAGAAGAGGAAGAAGCGGCTCGACAGAAACTTCAATTAGAAAAAGTTACATGCGAAGCCAAAATTAAGAAACTGGAGGAAGACCTTACAGCAGTAGAGGACACAAGTGCAAAGGTTCTCTTCCATTTTGTGTATTTTGTAGCCACGCTTATCATGAATATGTTTCTTCGAAGGAAGATTAATCTCCTGCATCTGATAAATTATACTAATTATTTGGTTAGCATCAACCTAATGTTTGATTGAAAAACAATCTACGTTTTTTTCTAAGGATTGATATGCAGTTTAGTTCTATTGGTTATGCAGTGCCGTACATAGCGGGGGGGGGGGGTGGGGCAGGGCAGGGCAGGGCAGGGCAGGGCAGCTCCCTCTGCCCATCCTTGCCAAATTCATCGAGAAGAAAAATGATTTAACTTTAAACTAAATCTTCCAGCCAAAAAAAGGGTAAAGTAAGAAAGCTAATGATTGAAAAACAGCAAGTTTTAAGCCTCAGGGGCTAGTTGTACGAAGGGTGAATAGTGCTATCCAGCGGATAAATCCGTATCTAGCGGATAAAATCTATACAAAATCTATATAGCAGATAACTCTACCCAGTGGATAACTTTATACTACCTTTGTACAACTGATGACTTGTATTCATTACTGTACTATAGCAGTAAGGGTAGCTAAACTTGCTAAATGGGCAGGAAAGGTCGCTCGGCAGTGCTCACATGTCACGCCTCTCTGTGTAGGATACGTTCCAGTAGTCTAACAAATTTTATAAAAGACAAAACACTTGAAAATAATGCCCCAAAGTACCGGAATAAGCATTAGTGAGTAACATAATATTTTGAAGATAATGGGGGGGGGGGGGGGGGGGGGGGG
>JAOEHV020242666.1:0-12528 GCA_025447995.2 Isaurus tuberculatus | reverse complement strand
TTAATTGATTATTAAATTATGTATTGCCCCCCTCCCTCTCCTCTCAATAAATAATGACCAGTCCCTTAATTGATTATTTTATGTATTGCCCCCCCCTCTCCTCTTGGTAAATAATGAGCAGCCCCTTAATTGATTATTTTATGTATAGCCCCCCCCTCTCCTCTCAATAAATAATGAGTAGTCCCTTAATTGATTATTTTATGTATTGCCTCCCCATTTCCTCTCAATAAATAATGACCAGTCCCTTAATTGATTATTTTATGTATTGCCCCCCCCTCTCCCCTCGGTAAATAATGACCAGTCCCTTAATTGATTATTTTATGTATTGATATAAATTTGACTGCCTTTGCAATATTACCTTGAACTTAAATTTTTCCTCGTGATAGTCAGGGCTTAGCAGTATAATGTTTTAAATATTGCTGAATGTGTGGGAAGCTGTCTGATCTGAGTAAACTATCACTGCTATCCCAGAAAGAGATATATTTTCTATAGGTTATTAAAATGTTTAACTTCATTTGATGACTTTTTTAGATTAATGTAGTTCTAAAAATGTTGGAAAAAGTTTAGTTTACTTTATAACAAAAAGAACAAATATTTCATGTATATACACAGACTTTCTAATACCAACTTTACATTGAAAAGCCCACAACATTTTTCAAGACACAATTATTAGTATGAGTATGAGTATTCATTTATAAAATTTTAGGATTACCATCTTTATTGATTTTTAGGTGCATGAGCTTAAAGCTTATTATAATGTTCTACATATTGTGTAAACTGAAATATTATAATATGATTTTTTTAAAAAAAGAAATTACAGGCTTATGCAAATTTTTTTATTTTCTGATTATTTTTTTTTGATAAAAGAAGCTAAACTAGACTTAATTATGTCCAAAAATTTATTGGTAAGACATAAATACAAATTGTAAAATCTTTATTGCATGGCTAAATACTGCTCTTGGTAATGCAGGGGTTTCATTTAGGATTGGATCAGGAGGGCATCAGGCTGTGACAGCCGGGAAGGAAAAAAGTAAGGCCCAGAGGTCCTTGCCAAGCTAGGGAGGCAGGGGGCATGCTTCCCTGGAAAATTTTCACACATTTTAGGTAGGGTTTCATGCAGAACATTTGTTTTTGCAATGTATCTCTGAGAGGCGGGAACGTAAGTTTTAACACGTACTACAACCTAGGAAATCGTGGTTCCTTTAAAGGGGGAAATAAGTCAGTTTTTTATGAAAAGACTACGTTCATATTCAAGAAAATGGAATGATATAGTCACAGCACTAGGGCTTATGTATGTTCTCTAAATTATTGAAAGCAGCCGGGTAAAGTTGTGTTCACAGCCGGTCAATATGCCCGGTGCCCGGCCCTTAATGAAACCCCTGGTAATGGGCAATGTGTTGTATATTGGTATGGCTGTTGGGGAAGGTATCAGGGAAAAAGGTTGAGTTTGACTCATTTTAGGTTCAAAAAACACCAAATAATTTTGTATGGCCAGTATATACCCCCAAGCCGCTATGATTGGATTTCATGTTGGCAAGTTGTAAGTACTTGAGGATCCCTTCTTTCCCTTAAGTACCCCTCTTAACCCACGGAGATCCTTTCTTACCCGTTAGTACCCCCCTTTACCCATTTTCATCTATAACACTTGTAAGTGATTAAAACTTTTTACTCCACATTCCTAGTTTCTGACACAAATTATTCTTCGTATTATTCAAAGTACTTTTGAAAAACAAAATGATTTTGGCTAAATCGTTTTTCTTTTGCCTCTCTATCTCTATCTTTACGTTACCAACCGAACCTGTAATATACGATGTAATTGAAGTTTTACAGAGAATGTTTTGCTCTTTAACTCTAGATCTTGTGTCTTCCAGCATTTTTCAGATTTTTAGATTATCGATCTCTTCTTAGAAGCTGCATGAATGAGCCATAATTTTTTTTTACTTTGTTTCCTAAACAAGCCCACACGACTTCAAGAATTCCAATCTTTATTATCATTGTTCATTCGCTATCTTAAGTTGTAAGTTTTTAAAAAAGGCGTCAACGGGATTCGTGAATTGGTCACCAAACGGTGGATTTGTTCATCAATGAGAAATGAATTTTTTAAATAATTTATTGACCGTAGCTCTTTTTTTATTTTCGTGTTAATTCAACCTAACTGCGCCAAATTCCTACTGATCAGCAAGTTCAAAATGTGAATCAAAAATTAAAAATGTATCAGCCATAGTTGTCGAAGTCACAGTTTGCACGGCGCCATATAGCTATCAAGCGAAAGCCCGCTGTGAAAGTTTACAGGGAAACCAGTACTTGTCGCCTGAAACGGTACGGTGTTGAGGGGAAAGTTCCCAGAACATTGCAACTGCTCCATGCACGCCAAATTTCTATTGACCATATAAGGAGCGAAAGGGGAGGAGCACCCGGCGTGGAAGAAGGGTTGTCTATTGTCTGGATAGCTAGGCACGGGAGCACATGGGAATGGATAATATAGGTGCTGCAATGGATCATCGCGAGGAAAATCGTCTTCAGTGTCGTTTTGTCTTCTGCACTTGTATCTGTGATTCTGGAACCAGATTTTCACTTGAGTGGGCGTTAAGTTGATCATTCGGGCGAGATGTTCACGCTCGGGCGCAGACAAATATTTTTGGATTCGAAATCGACGCTCGAGTTGTAGAACTTGAGAACGAGTGAATAGAATTCGGCGGCGTTGCTTGGGTTTTGTTTCACCATTTGTGGGTGGGTTTGTGTCTTTCTTAGCTTTTTCCGATGCTTGGGAACTGAACACTGCAGAAATAGAAATGTCTTACATTAGAAATGCAATAAAAACAGCCGGACACAGTTCAAATTATCTATTGAATTTTTAGATTTGTTATTTACCCTAGAACCGCTTAAACCATACTCCCTACACTCTGAGAAGTCTGAGAAGTGATAAGGACAGAAGAAATGTGCTGAGAACGCCGGATTTTCTTTCTGATTTTCGGTTGTCCTCATTGCTTTCAAGTGCTTTATTACTAAGCAGGAACTCTTACGGATGTTCTATTTGTTATATGATAATAAAAAATTTTAATAACCGTTTCATGATACTCCTTGATACTATACAATCTGTTTTTTTATTTCAATTTTAACGCAAGTGGTCTTGCGCGTGAACGAATTTCAAAGCAATTTTAGGATACAACAACTTCAAAAATATCACAAATCAAACAGGATTTTACGCTCAAAAGAAGGCACATATTGACGGACGCCATAACTATCACTCAACTCTCTGACAAAGCACCTTTTTTAACCAATTTGATTACACATGTATCAAATTTATGTTGAAAATAATAGTTATTTTCTAAGACAATGCAACATTTACGTAATAACTGAAGGATTTTCAACTAAGGGCATGTAGATATACAATATTTCTGAAGTTTTATGGAACCTTAAGGTTATAATACCATTCCATTCAGCTACTCATTTGGTAATTCATAAAGGTTTTGTTCCTTTTGCAGTTGCTGTTTTTGTTAATATTATTGTGAAGAGTTTAAAAGTAATGCCTATTAGGCCCCATAAAAAAAAAAGATTAGTTTATCATCCTATCCAGCTGAAAAATGCCATGCCATTGTATTTTTCTTTTGTCTGTCCTTGTCCTGCTGTAGTTATTTGAATGGAATCAAGTAAAAAAAACAAAAACAAAAAAAAACCTGATGCGGGCGCGGAAATTCAGACGCGGGCGGGGATGATAAACTAATCTTTTTTCTTTTTATGGGGCCTTACTCTTAACAGTATTGTTTAGTGTAAGTCAGAATTTTTTTTTTCTAATACTAAGCTTTTTAAACGGGTGTTTTGCTTTATAGGCTTCAGACCTTGCTTAATCTAAGAGAAGTCAATGTGAAGTCAATGTGAAGACAAAAAGAATTACAAAGTAAGTAAAGGACATATTAACTATGGCCATAAGTTAATTTTATTAAACTGCAGGCTCGCACTGGCACGGGGTTGCACGGGTGCGCACGCTACCTTCCATGCCTCCCTTCACAGACCGTAAAGGTCTTATACAAAGTACTTACTTCAAACAAAGTTTAAATTAAAAAAAAAAGACTTTAAAAAATGTTTTAATTGTCAGAAACATTCTCGATAATCACTCCAAATGTTTACTCTTTATCTTGTTTGATCCGTTACGTTACCCCTTCGCTCAACTTCATCCTTAATATTAAACTTATCATTTCCTTCATGATTATGGATATTCTGCCACTATCCACCTCAATTGAAATAGAATAAGTGTTAAATATCACTTGGATGGCAAGGGTTTCTCTTCAGTCTTATTCCAGTAACTGCATCAAAGACTTACACTATATGAGCAAAATGTGACGCAGCATTACTATCTTTAAGATACACTAGTATTAAGGCTAGCTTGAGTTTCCCCCAAACACACACACATGCATATCCACTCAGCACACATACCCCTTTTTTACGAATTATTTTGTTATACTATTTTTTTTAGGTAAAAAAGCTTTATTTTTGACTTTTGCTCAAAATAGAAGTATAATAATCTTGTTTTGAAGATATTCGGTACAGTAGTAGAGTACATAATGATTTAGGCAGACTTTTATGATGTACAACCTGAAATATACAACTTCTTTTTTTTTCTTTTTTTTCTAGAAACTATTTTTTTATACTTTTTATGGCATTTTGACGAGTTTGCTTTTTTCGTCATTTTCTTTCGCTGATGTTTTAGTTGTTGTTATTGCGGCAAGGAATTATTTCTTTCTTCCTGACAAAAGGTTACCAGATTCGCAATTGTTGTCGAATACGCTCTAGTTTGAGGTTGTTTCAACTGGTTGTGTATTAAGAAAACAAGTAGTTTTTACCAAATACGGTTGCAAATTCCATATATATATTTTAACGAAGCAAATTGCTTCGTTTTATAGGATATAATATACAATATATATATATATATTCTTTTTTTTGGTTTACGTTATCAGAATCTTATATAGATGTTTTTGGGGTTGTTAAGCTTAGAAGCGCAGTGCACTATAAGAATTATGAATGGACAGATAACTCCTAGAGTGAGTTCATATCAAGCACGTAAAAGCATGTCAATCTTGAAATTTCAGAACTAATTTCTGTAACTATTCAGTTGCAATAACAGCAACAATTTAATCCTTATCATGTGGTAGTCACCAACAGAATGTTCAGTTAAATCTGAAGGTTTTTCACATTCTTTAAATCATTTTATTAAGAGCAAAAATGTGACAAACATATGGTTAATCACGGTCTGCGTTAAAAATATTCATGTTACTGTAACAGGTGCCTTTTTTATGCCAACATAGAGTTTTCTGGTGTGGAGGGGCGACAAAAAAAAATGTTAACGAAATTTGTTTGTTTTTTACTTTAGAACGGCCACCCTTCATTGCTTATTAAATTTGTCGCCCGTGAGTTATAAATAGAAATAATTATATCTTTTGTTGTTATTGAAAGAAATATATATTTGAATTTAACGCAAAAATTAGAAAAATGAGTAACGGAGGAGTAACTGGTGAACCGCCGAAGAACTTATCTACATCTAAATATGCTCGCCTGATTTTCGTTAGGTAACTAATTGAGTGTTAAAAGAGTCGATCTACAAAATTCAATTAAAATCTTAAAGTTTTCTTGATTTAATTAGCTGTTGGTTTTTCATTTTGAGCTAAGTTATTAGATATAAGATGTGAAGTTACTGAAAAAGATACCCGAATTTAGGTTAGAATTCAAGAAAGGTTGATGGTGAAGTAGATTTAAAATTGTCAGAAGAGGCACGAACAATCACTGATTGGCTTGTGACTTTCCTTTTCAAAACTATATTGCATCTTCCTCAGTGAAGTTGTTTGGAAGTGTTCTATAATCTCGATTGATTTAAGAATTTTATCAGCGTTCAAAACTGTATTTTGTTTCAAATGAGCTTCACTTCACCATGTAAAAAAGTTTTCAACATGTTAAGAAAGCTGATCCGTGGCTTTTCTATTTCGACCGTTTTTATTTATTCAAGACGAACAACGAGTCCTTCTGAGTACAAAAGCAAAGTAAGTACAGGCTACGGATTTAAAACACACGCTTTATATAAGAACCTTTTTTATTAGAACGTGCATGGGGCTGAGAAAGGCCCAAAATTTAAGAAAATATAAAAAAACAAACTATAATGTTAATATAATAATAAAATTATGTAAAAAAAATACTATATAATACCAATGTTTTACTCTAACAAAATAAAAAGCCTTTGTTACTAACTCATATTTCGACATAGAGTGACACAAGTGTTTTTCAAATACGAAAAAGTCTTCTTCTGAACAAAAGGAAATCTATTCTTTTTGCACTGTTTTCAATGCAAACGCATATTTAGCCGAGCGAAATGAAAATCTAAACATATGTACACGCAATATTTACAAGTAGGTATAAGCACGTTTTTGATCATTTCAGGCACAAAGCCACCGTATTTATAACATTTAACCATGCTTAAAAACTAACGGTTTTTATAAAAAGGACTGTGTGGCTTAATCGATGCAGTTTAAATAAAGTATCGAAATTAACTGTGCTCTTAAACAAAAACTGACAACACTGACATTTTCTTTCATTTACTCTTATGTTATGAATACGAAATTTATAAATAGTTCGAAGGCAATCAAGATTTACGTCTTTTGCTACAAAAAACCCTGTTGCAAATATAGATTTGAAAAGACAAACATTTCTTAATCCCGCTGTTGTAAACAAGTAATTCATAAATTGATTTGTCAATTGCGGTTTCAATCATTATAACTACCAGGTTATTAAAATGTAGTTAAAGTATGGAAAGAAATAGTCCCGCGTTATTTTCAATACATTTTTCAATTCATCGAACCGCCATTTGTTCTTTGTAAACGCTTTTGAGTGGCTCATCTGGATAAGCAATCAACAAAGCTGAAGTTTTAAATGTGCTGAGAAAGTTTTGTTCGAGATATGGACAGCCCTGTTTTCATCACTGCCAGATCACTTAGTGTAAGAGAGATAAAAACGCTCGCTGAGAGCGGGGAATTTGGTGGCATGCAGTCAGGAAGTTTCCTTTGCCACTCTTCTAAAGAGGAAATATTTAAGGCAATCTCAAACTTTAATATGGTAAATATCTTGCTTTTAAATAATCAACAAACAAAAATGTCATTATATAGGATAATGTTAGAACTTTAAAACGCAAGTCCAAAACTCAAAGTCTGGTTAGTGTAAAAAATATACGTTTCAGGGCGAGACGATACATTTTCAGTAGCAATACTATTGATTACCTGTTTTGAGAGACGATGTTCTAAAGTGTGCTCCTCCTTTGCCAGAGCTATTCCTCAAGCCTTCATCTAGTTCTTTTGAATTATCGACATTGTCCACCGTTGGTGCGCTGAGCTCTGTGAAAATATTTTCTGGGCTTGTTAATTCGCCGCTGGAAGGACTTAAAATCTCTTCAATGGAGAAGGAAGCTGGAGTCTTGATCTTTGAATCAGACATTCTCACACTTAAACACTTAAGTCTGGAACCTTTCGAATGCAAGGGGTCGATGCTATCAACTTGATAGCGTTCTGGTTGGACAGTCGAGTTAAAGTGGCACTTTACCAAAGGCAAGGGCCAAATTTTAAGAGTAGCTCAAACCGGATACGAAGGCGGGCCCAGATGAAACGCTATTCAGGATAACACAACACAGACAATGCGCTGATTGGTTACTGAAGTAGGTGTTGATCCCAAAACTCTTTCAAAAATAATTTGGAATAAGTATATACTTCGTAAAACAAACAGCCTTGACTGTAGGCTCTAAACGGAAATGCCGTGGTAGTGCAAGAATTTGTACCAGTTCGGGTAGCCACGGGGTAATTTTAGGCGAGATAAATCTGTAGATAAGAGAATGTAACACTTTAATAGCAGACAACTTTGTTTGTTCTTTTTTGACTTGCTCAGTAAAAACAGAAAAAAGAAAACAAAAATGGCTTTTAATGGTCACAACACATATACTGTTATTTTAAGAACGATTACTTTTAAAAGACAATTAATTCAGGTTATTTCATTGAAATGGATGTGTGAAAACGTGGTTCATTATCAGAGTGAAAAACAAGTTTCTCAAAACGGATTTAGAGCTGTCAGTGTCTGTAAATAAAGTTTAATGGGCTTAGTTCCTTTTTCCTTTTACGATACCACTTTGATTCGCAGTTACAACTTAAGATATGAAATGGACGTGTAAAAAGACATCGGAATTTCTCAAACTGGAATAGCCATTACAGGTTTTTCAAGTGTGATTTCCTGAAAAGCCATCCATGTTGCTGTTAAAACATAAGTTTATCCCTTTAATTTCAAAAAGTGTAAGAATTTTGAAACAGCCCGACATTTTTTTTGTACTACACTGAACTTGCTTTTTGAAAGGTCGAAACTATAATTCATTCCATTACATTTTATTAGAAAATATATTCTAGATGCATCGAACAATGGTTTGTGCGATAAAGCACTTTTTATTGACTTCTTATTTGCAGAAGATTTACAAACTTTATTTGCAAGGGATTTGTTTAGATAAAGAAAGCTCTTATTATCTTAACATTTGAGTTCATATTTAAATTTAACTGGGAATGTTTAAATTCTCGAACTCGGTTCATAAGAAACAGTTGCACATATTGATACACGGCAAGTATCTATACTGTACGACGTTTTAGTATTTCACTTGTGTTTCGGCTTTCTTCTTTCTTCCCTAAAACTTGTTATCAAATCGGAATTGATTCTGGCAAGGGAGGATAATAGATGTTAACCGAATTAAAAAAAAACGCAAGAAATTTATTGTATACATGTATTTGAATACTGCTCTGCTAAGACAAAATGCCTCGTATTATGGGAGTTCTTTTTAAGAGAAGAGAGAAGAATAGTTTTGAAGAGAAAACGGATAAAAAACTAAAAACACTCCAGACTAAAAACTCTAACTGTAACAACAACACTTTTTATTCTGCTTCAGACTTGTTTTGACTCGCTCACCTGATCTTCAGTGTATCAAACTAAATGTCAGTAGAGCTAATAATACGTTACAAGATTGAAATGTGAATCTACATTTTTGAATTTCAAATGAGATACTTCTTATGGCAGAATCCACATTTTATAATTTTTTTACGCATGAATATCAATTAAATTGGCACGGCGAAGAGAAGGCGAGCACCTCAAAACATTTCTGGTATAGTAAAAAGCGTTGTTATTGCAGATTTTTTACCTTTTGTCTGATGAGATTCTTTCGTTAAGTTCTTTTAGCTTAAAGCGTTAGGTCTTCCTTAAAAACCCCGTTTTGATCTGTTCTAAAGGCTGGCACGCCCGCTTTTGTTAAAGTATTAAAAGGGCAACAGTGGGCTTGGCAATAAGGTGAATTGTAGATAAGTGTACATATTGTGTAACTGTTTTGATTGTATTCGGAGCCATGCGACACACTCACTCCAAGGCGTTTTAAATACACTAATTTTGAAAGCTAATTTGATAAGAATTATTTTCTGAATTTGCTCTGTGGCAAAAAAAAAAATATGTGAGCTACGTATTGTGAATTAAAAAGTGTGTTTTTGTTACTAACAACATTAGGTTTGATATTTCAAAACCAACAAAATGAAGTGGAGAGAAGACTTCCCAGTAAATCTTCTACAAAACTATTTCCAGTGTTTTTGCAACAACAAATCTTGTTTGTGTTTTTAACTAATTGTTCAAACATTTTTTCCTGATCTCCCTCTGCAGTTCAGACAACAAAGAAAAGTTTTCAAGTGTTTGTCGACCAGAAAAGAATGTAACTAAATGTAAAAACCTCCCACATTGATTCTGCACACAAAATGATAAATGAACCAGAAAATCTGTATGCCATTGTGAAATACCAACCAGAAAAAAAGGAGCAAAATGTTAAAATCTCACAAATTTATTCGAAATACAAGGTAAATAATCGTTATTCATGTTTTTCAAGGAAGATAACAAAGGAAAAGTAAGGAAATTTTAATAACAAGCTAAATATTTGTTGTCTTTAGTTGGGTTTGTTGACCTTCATCAATCACAGCGCTTCATTTTAGAACAAATGGAACAGTTTATAGTGAAACCATGTAGCCCCCTTCATTTCAGTCGGGAGAAAGAAATTCTAAACAAGAACCGCCGAAAAAGTTTTTAAAACAAACGAAGTGAATTTCAATAAAAACTATCCCTGGTTGCGCAAATCACTGTAGACAATTAACTGATTTTGTAGTATTTTATTTAGCTGTTTGGCAGAACTATCCTTTCGTTGTTACGTGGTCGTCTCAGCTTTGCGCCTTGAGTAAATAAGACGCTTGTCTCAGGCACGCGTCCACTGCACACTTATTTATTTACATTATCTATCTAATGATGATAGGCGCTCATCGCGTTGCTTATTTATTTCAACATTATAATTAAGATCGACGACATAAGAGAATAGTCATTTTCTCCAGAGGGCGTGTTCTGACAGACTAAAGGTTTTTACCGACAATCTTTGAACTAAAATCAAAATCAAAGCGGCATGGTTTTCCAAAGGAACGTTGGCAATCTAAGTAAAATCGTCATAGCTTAATAAATTTGAATTAATATCAAAAAACAAAATGCACTTTTCAGCGAAGAACTAAATTCCTTCTCTTCTGCTGCGAAGTTAAAAGCACCAGAAAAAAAGTCTTGCTAAAGTAATTATAAATTATGAAAACACGAGCTTTTTAGTTTAGTTTGAGCACAATATATTCATGAATATATGGGTGGTTTTAACTCTTGCATGCTACCGTCCTTACGTTATGGTATTTAAGTCTATGAAATTTAGGAAAAAATGTTATAGCAGGTTTTAGGATTGGCTTCTCTTTTAATCGTGATCATTTTCTAAGTCTTTAATGTTTTAGAAAAGTCCATGAATACGTTAGATGTTTAATCACCAATTTCAGATGGATTGTGGAGAAACGCAACGACGTTTCATTTGTATCTTGTTACTTGAGTGACAAAGTTAAACAGGGCAGCAAGTGTTGCAGAACTAAAACAACGCCAAAAATTGATGTTTTGTTAATATACGAGATAAAGTCGCAGACCTCCGCTTCATTTTTTAAGAAGACCACACACACAAGCACAAAAGATCAGGGTGTCAGATTTATGATAAAATTGGGTCACTTCCTCTGAAAGGCTGCTTCGAAAATGATTTAAAGTAAACAAAAAGGTTAATGCTTTTTAAATGTTTCTAATTGTCCAGCATAATTGTTTTAGAACTATAAAGGACAGAATAATAGTTTTGTTCGCAAGAAAAATATTTTTCCAAATTTTACAACCCTGAAACAAAAGCGAAGTATCTGAAATGTTGAAGTTATACAAGCAAGTCACTTGGACGTTTTGTTGTCAGTTGTAGATTGTAGAAGCATTAACACTGATACATAGCAAGATATCGCGCCTGGAATACGTTTATAGAGCGCT
Organism: Isaurus tuberculatus; assembly: GCA_025447995.2. Taxonomy (NCBI): domain Eukaryota; kingdom Metazoa; phylum Cnidaria; class Anthozoa; order Zoantharia; family Zoanthidae; genus Isaurus; species Isaurus tuberculatus. Next base: position 1,116 of record JAOEHV020242666.1, on the reverse strand, counting down.
GCTCGGAAAATATTGAGATAGTTATCTTGTTCTTTTTGTATTACGATAGATTGTCAGATAGTGCTGTACGAGATAAAACGCTAAAAATGCTCGCAACGTCAATTTTGTGCATTAATCTGCCTTGCGTAGCTTTAATCTTTACCGTGCTTAATGGCTTTTTTATATCTTGCTTTTTTTTCTTGGAAGTTTAATTGTAGTGATGTAAACCTCCCAATGCTTAGAGCTAGACTAAAGGTCAGATTACTAATAAAGCAGAGAGCTTAGATCTTTTTCTAAAGATATGATATTTTTGAGGGAAGAGAACTGGATTGCCGGTAGAATTATTACTGAAGTAAGATTGATTGTAATCGGCTAAACCTTTACCCCCATGCGAGGCCCAGGTTTAGAACCTGACCATGGGTCACAGTGGGAAGCGGGAGTTCTAAATGTTCGACACCCTGATAATTAATCCCACCAGCCGTATCACTTACTATATTAGTATATATTCGATATGTCTTGCGGTTTACTCGCCCACTTCAGTCGATCATGATTCACGGATGCTATTTCTTAATACAAATCCTTTCTTTAAATATTTGAAAAAGGATCGTATTTTATTTATTGACTTAAATATATATCTTTTACACTCCTAATTCACTTCTTTTCAAATCGATTCAGTTTCTGAACTATTGTAGCTCCCTAGAGTAAATCATAATGTAAGTTTGATATTTTAAATTTAGAATGTTCGGTAGCTGTATAGCATTAGTTCACGTGGTAAAATAACAACCGAACGACTGGTTGTTTTGAATTATAGCACTTGGATCTCAGAGTGTTAATGCCTTGCCTTACTTTATTCAATCTATAGAGAGCTAGAAAAATGAATAAAAAAGAAACTCGTGCAAAAGTTGATAAAAATGTATCTTTGGAGATTGAATCAAGCGTCTCAGTTTACACAGATAATACTGTTAAACATCTTAGTTTGTTACAGTTACTACCTTAAAGACATCGTTACAACTAAAGATTCTGTCTCAGCGTTTTTCATAGCATAACCCTTTGCTCCGATAATACCCCGACACTGCCTTTAATGACATGATAATTCATTCTGCGCATTCCTCGTTCTATAAAAGCAAATGCGCAGAA
>JAOEHV020242665.1:0-18640 GCA_025447995.2 Isaurus tuberculatus | reverse complement strand
AAAGAAAGTCTTGAGAAGGCTTGTTAAGGAGATGAAGTGAACAAAGAAGGTCTTGAGAAAGCTTGTCAAGGAAATGAAGTGAACAAAGAAAGTCTTGAGAAGGCTTGTTAAGGAAATGAAGTGAACAAAGAAAGTCTTGAGTAGGCTAGTGAAGCGAATAAGGTGGACAAAGAAAGTCTTGAGATGGCTTGTCAAGGAAATGAAATGAACAAAGAAAGTCTTGAGGAGGCTTGTCTGATAAGTTGTCAAGTAAATAAAATAATGAAACGTTTTGGTATATACTATCAATTTCTAATAATTATCGGTGTTCCGAAAACTCAAAAATGGAAGTTTGAAGACCAGTAAACAAGCGATATAAAATTATTCTTGCAGAACATCCCTTAAACCATGAGAACATTTATAATATATCATGCCAATATTACCAGGAGACTGTAATTCGCAAAGCATATAGAAAATGAGGTACATGAGGTAATACTGCGAAACGTGTAAACAAAGGCTTGCTATTAAAAATAAAGCAGGGGTACTAGAACTGGCTAACATCGCAATCTGATGGGACCACCTGACCAGTGACGACGGATATGAATTAATTTAAAACTGAGCTCACAGTAAACAAAAAGTAACTCCCAATACATACCTTTATGTCAGTATTAGATTCTGTGCAGGAAAAACTTGGACTACAAAGTTTTAAAATTTCTCCTCTTCCCATGGGAAATGAGTTCCCCTGAGTGTAAGCCATCGCCTGTAACGAATCATTTTAAAAGTAAGACTATAAGGAACCTTCCTTCAATAACCATTTACTAAACATATACAGCTTGAAACACTAATGAAGCAATGTTTTTTTTCTTACTTGTATAGTGTAATTTCCTAACAACGTGGTACAAATTCTTAGGGGCCACAGTAATTGGCGTATGCTGTTGTGGATTACCGGCCAGACGTTTTTCTTTTGTTTGTGACTATCTATTACTACTTTATCATTCCTTTCGTACTGCAATTTTTTCCCCGTATCCTTACATATTTAACTGTGCAGATATAGCGAAACTTAATAAGTAAATAAACAAATAAATAAATAAATAATACCAACTTTGGCAGAATAATTGTAATTTTTTAAACGAAAACCATGCAAGAGCGTTGCAAACGACAACGACCAACAAGAATTACGTTAACATTTGTAACATATTATTAAAACTATAAAATTATTCAGTTAAACAAAAACACAAAACGAAAAGAGTATATTTTAGAAACTGGTTTTATGTAAAAACAGGATGGTTGCATAAAACAAAGTGATACCCCTTCTCTGTGTTGTTTTAAGTTAAGAGCGAATCGAAAGCTGAAAATAGCTTCGTGTATTATATGTTTTGGGACGAAACGACAAGGGAAGAAAAATGAAAGCTCCTACGTATAATTGACTGCTGTTTACCTCTACCTTGCTTTATAAGCTCATTTCATTCTCAGGGGCAAAAGTATTGAAACTGTGCTATGACATCTCTATTGATTCTTCTACTAACAATAAAAATACACGGCGAGGATGTTTCGACGTCTCGCTGGACGTCATTTTCAAAATGAATTTACAAAGTTAAACGAGTTTGAATAATAATTGAAAAAAAGGATGTCTTGAGGGAATTCATACTGAGTTTAAATGAATTGTTAAGTTAATCCATTGTTCTCTCTTGGCACGTATAGAGTCTGATTGTTTACTAACGAATTTCAAACGACACTTCTTAAGTATATCAAAACAATCAACAAAATCAACCGAATTGTCATTGTGTTCTTTGAAGTGTTTACCGACGGTTGACGATCTGTGTTCCTCTATGCGCTTGTGTAAATGTCGTTTGGTATAGCCGACATAGTCTGTATCACACAGACCACATTGAAAACGGTAGACCACGCAGTGCTGGTTGATAATTAGGAGGTTTATCTTCACGTACTCTGAGAGCGTCACCAATCTTGTTACTTTGGTAAACTGGTTGTCATACAACACCAATTCTGTTACTTAAAGATTTCAGCCGTTTTCTGGTCAAATCTGCTGATTTAACCAAACTTTCTCTCTGTCTTCGACGTGGACGGCAGTTTCAGATGAATTTAACCGACTGAGGGACATATTTAAAGCGCTAGAGTACCCAGAACGTTTAATCGAGTCAACAATCAAAGATTTTATTAGTTCCAAGGCCAGCCCTAGTGATCAAGGGTCTACCAACATTCAAGACATTGGAGAACCTACAACGACCATCAGAATTGCCCTCCCATTTAAAGTCAGAGATCAGCAGATTTGACCAGAAGACGGCTGAAATCTTTAAGTAACAGAATTGGTGTTGTATTACAACCAGTTTACCAAAGTAACAAGATTGGTGACGCTCTCAGAGTACGTGAAGATAAACCTCCTAATTGTTAACCAGCACTGCGTGGTCTACCGTTTTCAATGTGGTCTGTGTGATGACAGACTATGTTGGCTATAACAAACGACATTTACACCAGCCCATAGAGGAACACAGATCGTCAACCGTCGGTAAACACTTCAAAGAACACAATGACAATTCTGTTGATTTTGTTGACTGTTTTCATATACTTAAGAAGTGTCGTTCGAAATTCGATTGTTTAGTGTATGAAATGTTATTTATACGTAAGATCAAGCCATCGCTTAGTAAACAATCAGACTCTATACGTGCCAAGATTTTTGTTTAGAGAACAATGGATTAACTTAACAATTCATTTAAACTCTGTATGAATTCCCTCAAGACATCCTTTTTTGCAATTATTATTCAAACTCTTTTAACTTTGAAAATTCATTTTGAAAATGACGTCCAGCGAGACGTCGAAACGTCTTCGCCGTGTATTTTTATTGTTTTAACATTTAAAAATGTTTAAATAAGGGTTTATTGCTTAAGATTATTCTACTAGTATCAAAAAAATTGAAAATGAAACTACGAAAAATACGGAAAGAATGTAACATTAAATTTTTGTTTTGGTTTCTCCTTCATGTTTCATGTTTATTCCAAATTAAATTAACGTCTATTAACCTTACTTAGTACGTACTGCAAATAGTTCGAGTGCTGGAGTTACTTTGTTTTGTGTTGTGCCAGGGCTAAAGCTGTTCTACGAGGCCTGTCATACAGGGTGCGAGTAACGTCGATTAGTCGGCTTTTTCAGGCTACTATGGCCGTGGGCCGGTAAAGTGTCGCGAATAATTACATTTAACCGGCCCGACCAATAGGCCCAATAGCGCAAAACAAACTACTATTTACCGAAAAACAACCTATACTGACTGACTATTAGACTTATCAATCTACATCCGGACATTAATTTGTTTTTATGGTAAAAGTTATTACCGCACCTTGCTAACGTGCGTGGAGAAGAGATCTCGGTCCCTGTCCTCGCTCATGCGATCACCTTTGTTTGGGCTTCTTGACCAGAAAGACTGATCACGCTTGACAATGCGTTTATTGTACGCGTTGCGAACCTTTTGTTAGAAGCAGAATTAGAGAGTGAATACATGCTGCGTACAATTGTTTGATACCGCGAATGAATGGTCTTGTGGAGCTTTTAAAAGTATAAAGTGATGTTTGTTGTTCTTATGCATGATGATGGAAATTAACATGTTTTCAGTTTTATAATTTATTTATTTGAAATCGTTTTCAGTCAAGTTATAAGTATACGCCAGTACAAAAATAAAAGGTATTAAACAGTACAAAAGTAAAAATAAAGATAAAATAAGTTAATTATAAAAATAAAATTAAGTTACATTATTATACGGGAAACAAAAAATAAGCTTTGTAAATGGTTTAAGAGAAAAACCAGAAAAGATTTTCACCTCAAGGTTCCTGAAGCAGTGAAAGGTAAACAGCAATACACCCTGAAACAATTTATAATAACTGAATATACATTACTGCAATATTTACTCAAATACCAATTTAAACCTGAAATTTGTAAAAAGCAAAGAACTACAGTTATAAAGAGTAATCCCATTTTTATGCAAACAACTCATCTAAGTCCTCCCTTAGTTACGATTATAAATAAAAATTGAAAAGCGTTGGGTTAGGTTAGCGAAAAACGAATAACTTCCGCAGAAACTGAGTTTCCAGGGCTAAAAAAAAGAAAAAAGTGCTATTGTAAAAAAGGAATTGAAACAAGAAATGTAATGTAATAATCATTAGATAATTACTTTTTGAAAAAAAAAATTGATGTCTGTAGGTGAGTTTGTACAACTCTTATGATCTTTGTCTTTAGCAGGTGAAAGAAGCTGACGCTTAGGTTATTCGTAACGCTCCTGTTCATCTGAAGAAGGTCTCATGCACGTGAGAAAATTCAACTCTTTACACTACTAATGAAAATAATCATAAAAATTTAATTCTTAAGTTGTATAAATGACCATCGATAAAATTATCGATAAAAAATGTTGCTAAAAGTATTTTTTTGGTTCACAGGTAATAGGATAGCTGGATCCGAGTTAAGAATTAAAAATAGCGAAACTAAAACTGGCTTATACACTCCATGATTCACACCCTAGTCTATACGTGTCCACGTTTGCTTTCCAACAAATTAATGGTTTACTGTGCGCCAGGTTTTAGTTGTTTCTAATCACCTTTGAATTTTCATGCAACCGCCATTTATAAAATTTGGCTCCATATTACGGTATTTCGCGATCAGCCAGTTTATTATATACTTCATTGTCAAGTTAAAAGAACCTAAAAGAAAGAAAGCAAGAAAAAAAAAGACGGAGAAGAAGTTGGCTTTATGGCCAATCAAACATGGCTGTTAAGAGCTCAAAACTGAAGAGAAAGTACTGTTAAAACCTGGTCAGTGTACAGCGGAAATACAAACGAGCTCGTGAGCATACTACAGACAGGCTTGGACTAATATGTGAATCAAATGAATCATTTCTATTAAGTCCAGTAACTCTTTTTAAATCCTTATTCGTCTCCTTGCCAGTGGCTGGTTTCATGGAAGAATGTGTTAGATGATTCTTCAAAACTAATACTTTCTTACCTGTGAAGAATTTAGTAACACAAAAAGATAGGACAACACTTGTGTTCCTGCATTAATCTGGAGAAACCCTAAAATCCAAGTTCCACCAAGAAGGGGAAGCAAAAGAATGGACGCTTTTAACCCTTGCCTACAAATGAAAAGGAATATTTTCAAAACAAATTGCAACGGCTGCCTTAAAATATGAATCTCTAACAAGCTTAGAATCACAACATGGACTTTGATAACGGCTCCATTGTCACACAAGAACCAAATTTTCATAAACGATTATTTTTAGAAGCGTGGCATTCTATAAAAGACAAGAACTCTGGTAACGATTTTATTAAAATTCCGGACATTTACAAACCACTCATAGAACAATAAGCATTGTTTTCTTCATAGTTCGTACTTTTAGTTAGTTTATGCATTTTAATATATTTTATAGCTACTCATAGAACAATAAGCATTGTTTTTCATTGTTCGTACTTTTAGCGAGTTTACGCATTTTAACATATTTTATCCACATTTGTAACTGAGGAAGTGCGAAGTTTTTACGCTCGAAAGTCTTATATTTTTTATATTTTAAATTAGTGTCAAACCATTTTTATTCATTAGATCACAACGCTTGTTTGTAAAGTTTACTCTTGAACCCAGATCATTTAAGTTTCGTGTTACTATAAACAATTTCTAGGAATTAATAAAGGAAAGACAATCGGAAATTAAGCCCAATAACTTTCATTATTGTAAGTTTTCGTTCAAGGTTATTCTATTCTGACAAAGCCCTTAATAATGCACAGCTTAAAAGGTTTCGAACAGGGTAAATACCAAAGATAATATAAATTAAAATCATCATAAAGAATTTTTAATATAGGGGCAAATTCAGCACTAACCCTCAAATATCAGTTTTTGATCATATTTAGCTAAAGTTTAATAGTCAGTTTCCCTAAAACCTCTGTTTCTGTCCCATCACTTAAGCCCGATTTTTTTGAGTTTGTGAATTTGCTCCATTTGCCTTATATTGACAACTATTTACCATTTTTGACGTTTCTGTGTTCTTAGCTTGATACTAGTATATTAAAAAAACAGCTAATAATGATACTCTAACAAGGTGTAACATCTAACTGTGCATTCAATATGACAAAATACACTTTTATAGTTTTCAGAAATTCGTAATAAGTCAACAGTAGTGACTATGTTGCAAGTTAAAACTAAACAAACGTTTTTGCCAATTTAAGTTGCTCCGGACCATATTTAGGATAGAAGATGACATATGGACAGTCGGTTTATTACCTTTAGTAGAACCGCATTACAAAAAGGCACCAACTTTTGTCATAAATAAGCATCAACCTTAATTCGAGAAGGTAGGCAAGGTAGGTAGCAAGCTAGCGGAAAAAAAGAACTTCAAGAGATAACGTATAAGTGAGGTAAAAAACTCAGAGGAATCTTATTTCTCAGCTGGCACGACAAGGGAAAATGCTTGAAATCTCTCCCGAAGCGAAGATTTTGTCGAGGAAATCCTAATATTCATTTATTCGGGCACAAAACACTTCTGATAATAATTTTGTTTCAAAAATTATATCAATTTTTTTTAAAAAAATGAGAGTTAAAAATTTCATTCCTTAATCTAGAATCACCCATTATTATAAATAGTCACGTAAAACTTGCAAAGAAACGTAAAGCTTGGTTTGTATCACGTAAGGCTTCGGTAGAATACAACTCCCAAATTCTAGGTGTTAAATCCCCTCATCCTCTCCACCACGGGTAAATTACCTATAAGTTAAAAGTTACAAACCAGACGGCAACAATTCTTGATTTATCCAGCTTGTGGTTTTCCACGTCACGGTTTGGAAAGATGAGAACACCAATTACCATGCCCATAATAACTACGTTAGCCTAAAATTAAAAAGAAATTAAAAACTCCAGTTAGTTTTTACCGAATTATGAACTTTTCTGGATCAAACATAACCAAGCGAGACTTACATAAGGAATAGATGTAAATAAATGAGTTAGTTCGATGACAAAATTAATCTTCTGTCAAAAATTCCGTTTGACTTTAAAATTTAGTCGAGAATGAAATTTCACTTAAAGCTAACGTCGTCAAACTTACCAGAAAAATAACAGCAATAGGAGGAAGAAACAAAGAAACCATGATTTGATGAGCAACCCAGCAACTGAAAATGCAAAACAATATTGGATAATGATCAAAATGAACTAAATACAGTTAGTGGGTAATCTAAATGAGGTGTTAAAAAGCTATAATAAATTTGAAACAAAATCTGATTAGACGAAAAAAGAGCTACCTGTTGTGCTAGGGCTCTAATCTACTTTACTGTCACCTTACAAACTTATGCAAATTCTGCATTTTGATTTTGACGATTCCCTGATAACAAAAACTGCGTTTTTTCAAAAAAATGCATTTTGTATCAGTATTTCTAAACTTTACTGAGTTTTTTTTACTAAACTAGTTGTAAGATGGCAAAACAACTTAGACCTTCCTCCATTCTTCCTCGAGTTCATATTGTTGTTAGTTCCTTTTTTAAAGACACAGGCGACGCCTTAAGAGAACCTGGATCAAGTAAAATCCTTTGACTGCTGCGAAGCTATTTGAACTTGGATAGTGTTACAGAAGAATATAAAACGAAAAAAATGCTTGTAGTTGATCCTTTTACGAAACGCTGGAAGATTTCAAACAGTTTAGCCAGCAGAACTCACTTGTTCCCTGTGCCATAACTATCCCAGAACACAGTCAGTGACAGCGCCAGGATGGCACCTGGGAGACCTGGTACGAAAAAATAATTCAAGAAGAGATGTCGATGTCTATAAAATCAAATCAGATGTCACAAAGAGTTAACCGAGTATCGTTCTGGTATCACTCGCTTTTAAGTATAGGTGAGGCTAGAGATGGATTCTTGTGTTTGCCTCGAGAAATATAGCAAATCGTTGTTAACTTTATTATTTACAATCTCTTTTATCAGATTGTGATTCAACTCTAAGTTGAAATGTTTTATCTTCACTTTTAGTAGAGCAGGAAGTTGACGTTTAGAACGTTAGCCCTTCGTTAGTGCTACTCATAAAACTGACGAAGGCCTAAGACTGGAAAAGTCAGCTTTCTACTCTACCTACGGCGATGACTAACATTTAAACCGAGATATGATTAAATCACGCGTTTTACCGACACACTAACGAACTTCAATAGTTAAAAAAACTCAACAAGGTTTATTAGTATTTGGCTGTAAGAATTGAGTGAACCAAAAAGGCAAAACTTGGGCTGGCTGGTCAATTGATAAAGTGATGAAATATTTGCATCTATACATGCTAGAGGTTTTCCTTATGATTCATACGAGTCAGCGTATGCAACAGCTTGTATTGTGTAAATCCTTAAAAACAAAAAGGAAAGTGCAAAAACTTATTATTTTAAGTTAACTTCAAAAGTGCGCACACCAGCGCCACATATAACTCGTCCCATGTAAAGTTATCAGAAAACAACCAAACTTTTGGTTTGGAATCGGAAAGAAGTACGGAACCATGCAGGGCTTGGAATCTGGAATCCACGAGCTTAGATCGGAATCCACGGGGGATGCTGCGAAAACCGTTCCCAACATCGCAGGACGGAATCCGGAACCATGCAAGGCATGGAATCTGGAATCCACGAGCCTAGATCAGGAATCCACGGGGGATGCTACAAAAACTATTACCGACATCGCCTTTTGATAAGACGCATAGTGGAAACAGTTAACGCTAAGATTAATGGTCTTCGTCCACACTCCTTAGCTTTGCAAAGTTCTGTACCTGAAAATATTAGACCCTCACATTGTCTGATTAAGCGCTACGTAAATATATTAATATTATTATAATTACTATTAGTATACCACACAAGTGAATAGTACTTTTCGCACACTCTGATTGGATAACTCGGAGGTGATTAGCCAAGTATATTCACCTCCTAGCAGCTGGAGAAAAACAAAATGGCTTCCCGTTACCATTTGTCGGTATATTGTCACAAATAAAGTTACTCTTTGATCCGCTGTTTATTCAGCTTGTGTGTTATATACTAAAACAATTATTCAACTCAGTGTCAGTGAAAGTGCTGGACATTTATCTCGCAGGTTCGCAGATCGGTAAATATCCACCATTATTCACTTCCACTTCGGTGAATAATTGTTAATTATTATTATTATTATTGTTAATACACTGTAACTCTCAGCTAGCATGTACTTTCCAAGATTACCAACCATAACCCAGGAGATAGTATCGCTTGAGAAACCTCTTCTTTCTGGTGCTGAATACTTTGACAATAGAGAGGTACAAATGTGATCCATCAACCAACATCCAGGAAAACATAGCGGTCAAGAAGAAATGAAGAAAGATACTCACTGTCTTACAGAGCCACTGTAGTAACAGAAAATAGTGTTGAAATGTTATATTTTAACACAGCTTAGCCACTTTGTTTTATTAAATATTTAGATAACCTTATTCCAAACGATCATTATCAAAAAAGATAACACGATAGAATAACAATATCAACAACAACATTTTATACTATTTTGGTTTGAATTAATTACAGTTTATTCCTACCGTACCCGCAATTAGTATAGATACAACTATTCGAAGGGGGAGCAATGTAAATATATTAACTACATGAATAATATTTGTTTATTAAGGAAAAAAAGATGGCAAAAAATTTATACACGATAGTAAATATATTACAGCTTCAGTATCAATATATCAACTAGTAGAAGATATAATTTATTGAATTATTCAGTGAAACTGCTTTATATATTCGAGAACTTCATGGAAGTCGATCTAATCGTCGGCTATTTTCAGAATATTAAAGAGATTTTTATTTTGAGTTCTATATCGACAACAGTCCTACTCGGTAGAGAGTCACATGAGATAACGCTGAGTAACCGAGCGATCAGTTGCATTTCTAGTTGATTAGCGTTCGGTCGTTCATATTTTGTCTCCTTGGAAAATGACAGAAGAAAGCGACTAATAGAAAAAAACAATATAATAAAAGGACAAAAGATTTCAAGTTTTTAGTGGGAATTTGAAAAAGAAAAAGCTCTTAAAACCTACCGAGCCGCCCGTCCACCTCCCTGTGAATCCTAAAGCGAACCACGAAGGCGACTCGGAAGTAAAATATCTTCCTGTTTACAGGGAGTCCGAACATTTTAGTAAACGACTTAGCCCGTATTTTGTCTTGTTATCATCTTTGCGACGAAAACATAGAAACTTACCCGCGTTAGTTTGTTTTTGTTATGAAAATTCAAAGTTTTTCAAATCAGTTAGGCCCCTTAAAAAAAAAGATTAGTTTATCATTCCCGCCCGCGCCTGAATTCCCGCCCGCATCGTTTTTTTTTACTTTATTGCAATTGAAGTATATCCAACTATGAGCTAGAACGTCTTGTGTAAAAACTTTGGCAAGACTTATACTTTAGATTACTGCCTTTTTCCCGAACTGTCTATAAATAAAAGTTTTGTTGAGTTTATTGACAGTTTTATTGCTTTAAAATATGCTACAGCAAGACAAGGGCAGACATAAAAAATAAAAAAATAAAAAAAAAACCGCCCGCCCGCATGGCATTTTTCAGTTGGACAGGATGATAAACTAATCTTTTTTTATGGGGCCTTATAGACAGAAACAATTAAGCATTGATCAAGGTACTTTTACGTCACAAATGTGAATATCAACGAATGTTAATATAAATTTCCGATAAATCTTTTTGTGTCTCGCTCTGCATTGTTACACGTATCCTTAACTGTGTAATAAACAAACCAATAAATGCTTGACTCTGATATCTGTCTTGGTTAATCCGCCTCCAAATTGATCATTTTCTAATGGACTTGCCATATCGTTACTTTTCCAAAAAAAAAAAATCGAGTTAAAAAAAGATACCAAGCAGGGAAATATTTTGTTTCTTTTGATAAATAAACCCTTTTGATAAAACTTGGGGTTGTTTTCACTGTAAAGAAAAAAATAAAATACGGAACAACAAATATTTAAATGGCACTCTATGTGATACACAAAAATCAAAGGACACTTTTTTCTAACTTTTTGTCACGAAAAGTGAAATGCGTCTACTGCAATAATTGGAACATCAAAGCAACATGCAAAATTAAAAAATTTTCTTAAAGAAAATCTATTTTTCAAAAAATATACTTTATGGCTAAAACGTTGTTTTCATTAATTAGTACAACGGCTGTTGTTTTACTTTTCCAAGAAACCTTACCTTGTTGTTTCTTTGATCCGCACCAAAGAGGAAAATGAGCTGCGCCGAGGCAATGTTGAAAGCAAGATTCTTGTGTACGTGTGAATGATCCGACCTCAACCTATTGGCGATTCAACGACAGGATGACAACTGATCATAAAGCAGACTGGTTGTTAAACTTTGAATCTTTAAAAAATTACAATGTTGCTTTTCTGCTATGGGTGCGTGACCACACTTTGACACTACGAAACGATGGTCGCGGTGAGGTACTATGTAATTTATGTAACTGTAATTTATAATTTCCAACCCGTAACCACTGACGTACCATAGGCCATTTGCAGGTGGGGGTCACGTGACAACAGCTACCCTAAATCAATCAGCTATGACAAAATGGTATCCAGAAATGGAAAGAGTAGGTTAGCATTAGTAAAATGGCAAAGTTTCAACTACTGACTTCAAACATGTAAAAAATGGCAAGCAATAAAAAATGGGATATTTTCTAAGGATTTGTATGATTCGTGAGCATGCCTTGCTCACCAGTACCATTTTAACATAACATTTTAAAAATAGAAAAGCAAAACAAACCTTAATAAACTGTACACAACTATCAACGCAATACAACCAGTCACAGAAAATCCACATCCAATGTGAGACAGAAAATGTAAAATCTTGTCATCAAGTTCAATTGTTTTTTCCTAGAAAGAAATATATAATTGCGGAACACTTAATAAACAATAACAAGCTATGCCCTTTACTCCAGAAAGTTGTTCATCGGTATAAATGAATACTTAACGTATTGGAATAAAACGGGAGGAAGGGTTGGGGATGGGGCAAAAGTTCCATATTGTTTAGAAGATACATTTTCTTAATAAGGGATTTTCATAGCAAAAGTCACTGTCAAGTTCTTTCAGTCAAATAACTAGTGCAAACACACGTGTTACTGAATACATTCTTAGTCCCCTGTGTAATAACAGACTAATCAAAGTCTTACCGCAGCAGGTGAAAAACCTACATTGTTCAAACATTACGATGGTATTATATTAGGACACGCGTACTGCTTGGAAGCACTTCGGGAACTAAACGTTTAAATGCCATTGTTTTGAAGCTGTACTTCGTGAAAAGAGAGGCAAGGGCGGACGATAGCTGATTAATTTCGGGGTAAGTCGCTAGGGAAACTTGTGACAGAAAGAGTTCATTATTTTTTTCTTCTATCCCCTTTACCATACACCAATGCAATTTTGTATTTATCCAAAACATATTAGCTACCGAAAATCTTTAAATTTATGGCGCTACCTGTTTTCAAAGTTCAGACTCAATTTTGGAGGCAAAATTTTCAAACGTCTTGGCGTTGCATTTTCATAGACGTTATTTGTGGGTCACTTACATTTCTGTAGTGTTGTTTTTAAGAAGTGTAAATCAACTAAGGTGACCTCGGTCACCTTCGGCGCATAGAATGTGCGCACCTTCCTGGATCGTGCCGGGTCTAACCGACCTGAGAGACGGACCACCTTCAACAACGTGCAGATTGCCGCCCTCAGCGAGACTAGTCTAGCAGAGGAGGGACAACTGACAGAGTCGTCTGCCGGCTATACATTCTACTGGATCCAACGTGGACAGATGAGAGACGCGTGGCAGGTGTTGGTTTTGCCATCAAGTCAAATTGATTAATAATCTGGCAGTTCCCCCTACGGGGTTCAATGATCGCCTGATTATTGCCCGCCTCCTGCTCCCCATGAAGAGATTCGTCACACTGATTAGTGCCTACGCCCCCACCATAACAAACCCCGACGAGGTGAAAAAAAGATTTTATGAGGACCTGAAGGAAGCGATCTCTACTGTACCCAGGTCAGACAATCTCATCATTCTCGGCGATTTCAACGCTTGTGTCGCCAGAGACTACATGTTATGGGAAGGTGTGCTGGGGAAGCCTGGCTTTGGTAAGTGTAGCAGCAACGGACTCCTCCTGCTGGAAACCTGTGCCGCCCATGATCTTCTCATCACGAACACAGCCTTCCGTCTTCCGACCCGTAAGAAGACATCGTGGATTCACCCGCGCTCCAAGCATTGGTACCTACTGGACTACGTAATCGTCAGGCAAAGGGACAGACAAGACGTTAAAGTCACTAAGACCATGTGTGGAGCTGAATGCTGGACCGACCTCCGTCTGATGATCTCAAAGATGAACCTCCGTATTACACCACCAAGGAGGCCCCAAGGTGTCAGATTGCCCAAGCGGCTGAATGTCTCCAAACTCAAGAGCAACCTTGTCAAGCAGGAACTGGTAGAGAGGCTTGATAGCAATCTACAACCTCCAAACACAGACCCAGACGCTGATGTGGAAAATGAGTGGGCGCGTAATGCTGACTATTCCAAAAACATCAGGACTGGTCTGATGACAATACCAGTCTCAAAAAGTCCATACTGGAGGAAAAACACCGACTCCACAGAGTACTTCTCTACGATCCTTCTTCCTTCTCCAAGAAAGAAGCCATCAACGAGGCCAAGAGAGTGGCACAATCTGAGTAATGCCACATGCATGACGAATGGCTCAGCATGAAGGCCGACGCCATCCAGGCCTACGCAGATAAAAAGGACATGAAAAACTTCTACAGCGCCCTTAAGTCCGTTTACGGTCCCACCTCGTCTGGATTGTCCCCTATCCTCAGTGCCGATGGCAACACGATCATTTCGGACAAGAAAATCCTTAAAAGTTGGGCAGGGCACTCCAATAGCATCCTCAACTGTCCATCAACCATCAAAGATGAAGCCATAGCAAGATTACCACAAGTCCCAGCGGACGACACGCTTGCAGATCCACCTACTGAAGCGGTAATAACAAAAGCAATCAAGGACCTGTCCAGTGGGAAGGCACCTGGTGCTGACTCAATTTCAACTGAAATCTACGTCTCTGGTGGACTAGACTTCCTCTTTGCCGATGACTGTGCACTGAATGTTGGTATACAGTCAGAAATGCAGGGAAGCATGGACCTGTTTGCTAAAGCCTGTGATGACTTCGGTCTCATAATCTCCACCAAGAGGGCTGACGTCCTCCACCAGCCAGCCCCAGCTGCTCCCTATACAGAGCCCAACATCACCGTCAGCAGTCAGAGACTAGCAACGGCAGACAAGTTTGTATACTTGGTGGCATTCTCTCAAGCTCCGCGAATATAGACGAGGAAGTGACCTACAGAATCGCAAGAGTTAGCACGGCCTTCGGCAGACTAAAGGAAAAGGTTTGGGAGCGCCTTGACACCAAACTCAAAGTCTACAGAGCAGTAGGTCTTCCATCCCTGCTCTATGCCTGTGAGACTTGGACCGTATACAGTCATCATGCTAAGAATCTTAACGCCTTCCACATGAGATGTCTCAGAACCCTGCTTCGTGTGACGTGGCGTGACAAAATCCCTGACACCGTAGTGCTCTAATGGGCCGAGATGGAGAGCATCCATGCCATCCTAATGCGCTTTCGGCTCCGGTGGGCTGGCCATGTCCACCGCATGGACGACTGTCGCCTTCCCAAAAGACTACTCTATGGCAAGCTGTCCACAGGCAAGCGCAAACTTGGAAGACCGAAGCTGCGCTATAAAGACACTTTGAAAGCTTCACTTAAGCAATGTGACATTCCCTATACCACCAGGAAAAAGTCTGCCGAGGGCCTTCCTGCCTGGCGTTCCCTCGTAAAATCTGGTGTGGCTGACTTTGAGGAGAGACGTCTCAGGGACAGGAAGCAGAAACGGCAGAGAAGGAAAACTAAGAACTCCACCTCCTACCCTTGCCCAGCCCCACATATCCCCTGTCCCCACTGCAACAGATTCTTCCAGTTAAAGATCGGCCTAATCAGCCATCTCCGCACACACCCCACCCACCAGTGATGAAGAACTATTGGTCATCTTTGTTTGCGAAGGACGAACATCAGTGTTGTTTTTATCTCCTAACAGGGTTTAATGCTGAATAAACAGAATAACAACAAAGTGGATCTGGATCCTCTAGCTCTAATCCACTTAAACTAATAGTTATTCCTCAACTTACACTTGATAATTGCTTTGATATATTCTCTCTGCTTTAACTGAAGAACTATTCTTGTCAGTTAAAAAGAGTTCCTGGTTTAGTTTTCTACTGACCAAATCACTTCGCTTTGATTGCTGAAACCGATCCTCTTTGTAAAAGGATGAACTCTGGAAAAGTGGACTTGCTACATTAGTACTGGTGATACCTTTGTTACGCTAATGTTAATTAAAAGAAGTTGACTGCCATAAAAGTGCTCTGGGCTAAGTTGTTCAATGCGCGTTTAGAAACAACCGTGAATCAAAACGGATCCGTCAAATTTTTAATTCTTGCTTGTGTTTCCTATCCTTAATAAGCTGATTTGGTTGAGAAATTCGGGGCCGACATGATTGCGTTGATCGAAAATCTTAACAGTGTTTCGGAGCAAGGTAAACTACTCTATATGAAGAAATAACTATTTGAATTTTGGCTTACACCAAGATTAAAGTTAATCGGCTTTTGATCCGACGTTTAGGCTAAAAAACTTAGAAATGATGAACGTTGTTGAACGTTCTGTATGGCAGGACTTTACCTTTCTTTCATGAAGGTCCATAAGCAAGACAAAATTCGTCAGGTGATAACAATGACACACAGTATGAGAATGATTTGTTGAGTGCATCTTGCAGCCTTTCTCGAGCCACCTGTCTGAGGCTATTCTACAAAGAAATGTGAGTCAACTTAAGAAACAGGTCTTATCAAAAAACTGGGTTATAATTTAAAATCTCTGATGTTTCTAGTGGCTTGAAGTTTATAGAAATAGAGCAAAAGAAAACTTTCCGAGATGCTACCACGGACGTTTAACAATGGTTTTGCTATATTAATGCTTATACTAATATAACATGTATATAAAAAGTGGAGTTCCTTAACAACATTTAACAATTGCTATGTGATTTAACCTATGATTTTTCATAAGTCTTGTTTTGCGATTAATTTGGACATCTCGTGGGGGTAAAATGATTTTCTTTGAAACGTTTGGCCTTTTTCGGATTTGGTGCACAAAAATGAGCATTTTTTATTCAATTTGAAGAAAAAACACTCAGTTTCGTAAGCGATTTTGCTTTGTTTACAATTAATAGAAAATAGAATGCATTTCTTTAGCAAATTCCAAGTCAGAGTTTCAACGACTGCAAAACCAAAAAGCTGCTACGCTGAAAAACGACTGCTAACTCATAAAGAATCCAATATAAAAGACAATTGACTTAAATAACGCATAGAAGTAAGCATATTCTATGTTTATTTTTTTACAATGTTTTGTTTTTTGTATAATTTTATATTACTTCCGTCACTTTAAACTTCACGTTTTTGTTTGAAAGTAAAACTAAGTTATAATTGCTGTAAATTTACTTAAAAACTGAATTGTTTAATTTACTAAATAAAATGCGATTCGCGTCAATCTAAGGCGAATTGGATCTTCAATGGTGGATTGAAATCTCAGTAATCTGCCTCAGAGAGCAGAATCTTCAGATTGAATCTGAATCTGCTTTTGAAAATGAAAGGTTTTTCAGTCATTTGTCAATCTTTTAAGCAGGACACGTGCATGACTAAAAGAAGCTAGTTTCAACAGAAAAGCGCTCCGTTGCAAACCAGATTTCAAGCACGTTTTTTATTGTTCAATAGATTTCTAAAAAAGGGAAAAAGACCAAAGAGTGACATAATGTGAGGGATTTTGTGTTGCCGCCATTTTCATTTGAATTGCGTATAAAAGCAACTTAAAAGCAAAAGAAATAAGGAAATAATTGAAAAAAAATCAAACTATAAAAAACCTAGACCTGGAACAAATTCGACTCCAGTTGTTTTATTGGGAGTGAAGGACAATGTACGTAAGTTTACCTTCCTCTTCCTAAAATGACGTACCTTGAACACATGTTTAAAAATGTGCAACGAATCCTCGAAACATTGGGTTTCTAAAATTAAAATAAAAACTGAAACTTTTAAATCTCGTGCAATACATAATGCTAGGATACTTGCTGATTGCTTTGTAATTGATTTAGTAGTTTAGAGAACATCTTCGCTTAATTTGAAATCGGAATTGCTAGCATGAATCTCAAGTCCATGGTGGTAGAAGTGTCAACTAACAATATTTTTTGGTGTTTAAAATTGTAGACAGCAGTTTATGTAATAGCCAGTAAATTGTCAAAATAAACCTTCTTTTAGTTATATATAGGCACAAAATAAAGTTTCCAAAATACAACAAGTTTTCGGTTTTACTCTAAAGCTGGAGTAAATAAAATTTGTTTGAATCATGGATTGTATATTACACATAAGGGGTTTGAGTTCTTCCAATAGTAAAATGTTGAAATAACCTGAAACGCCAGAGAGGATTTTTTGCTCGTTTTTTTAGATAAATATAAAATACATAATAACTTTATTTTGACACAATAAATTAATCAGCAGAGCTGGTGGGTTTGTGCTTGTGTTCCATCTTACCAACAACTTGTTCCAATTATCCAGAGCGACCGGAAAATTTAGCTAGCGATATAGAGATACTTGGATGTCTTTTCTTTCCCCATAACGTCATTGACAATTAATGCGGAAATAACTCCAATCACAACACCTGACAAACACGATAGTTAAATAACTTACAATGTTCTTGAATACAAGTACAATGGGTTCCTTTAGGGACTGGTAGTAGGATGAGGGACTGAACAGTATTCTTCCAGAAATCACCGCTGAATTCGCAACTGTTTCATTTTGAATGAAGTTCTTTCCAGTTGTCTGTAACGCCCTGTTGAGCAAATTAGGTCGTACTTATTCAAATACTTGTGGTAATATAGCAGTACGCTCTTAATTTAGTTGTATCAACGATAAACAAATAAAAATAGGAGATTTGCTTATATGCATTTGGTTGGCCAGGGATATAAAGAAAAATTTAACTAGACGTGCTGCACATGAACAAAGACAAATTGTTAAGGTCCGAGAACCTAGAACAACATCTTTTTTTTCTTCTTTGTGTTTTTAAATGTTTGAAGTCGTCCGGCTTTGTACAGTCAGATCTTTTAATCATCGATTCTCGACCGCTAAACAGCCAATAACAATGCAAGATTAGATCTATTTTCCCACTTGCGAACAGAAAACTACCAACCTTGTTTTCATGGTTTTTACTTTAGCTAATGTTTGGGTCCCATCCAATGAACACGAATACTTACGCCATTCGCATCAAAGGATCGCTGGTCAATATGCTGCCAAGATTCTTATATATAAACGTGATGACGCCACGGTAGTAAACTGAAGGGAACAAAAACATAGATTCTAATCATTTCTAACGAACATCTACACAGATGGTAGTGCATATATTATGTTCAAACTTGCTCCTTCGCTTAGAAAGGGGTTTGTTTGCTTGCTTCAATAGCATTCAATAGGTGCGGTTACACACAGCATGGTAAATGGCATTTCCCGTGGTAAATTTTCCCACGGTAAGTTACACTCGGGTT
>JAOEHV020242563.1:1721-12528 GCA_025447995.2 Isaurus tuberculatus | reverse complement strand
CATGGACCTCGACTTTGTCTCGGTCCATAATAACGCAAAAAAAGAACTTGGCCAATATCCAGCCATCTTGACCTCACCCTTGTTCAATAACGCATATGTAATGATATGCATGCACTTATCATAATTTGGTGAATAAAGTCAGTACTTACATTTTATATTGTTTTGTCTTTCATAGATATTATATAGTGAAAAATACTCGAGTGATCAAATAGAGAGAAATTCGAGTTTATCTTGAGCAATTTCCTTATGAATTCAACTCTAATCTTGGTTAAGTTAGATCGTGGCCGTAACAAAAAAAGTAATGAAATTTTATCATCCATTTCGTCTCGATCACACACATTGCACATTTTCTGTGTTCCCTTGGGATCTTTTTATATCGACCAGTTGTGGGCAGAGATTCTTAACTGCGTAATGTTTTTGCGTTTCCTGAAATCGGTAATGTCACTCAAATATTTTTCAAAACCATACTTTTATTTTATAGATGCGTGCAATTCTAGTTTTGAGCTTGATTTTCCGTGTATAATTTCTTTCCTATCTTTCTCCCAATTATTACATTTTTGTGACCTTTTTTTCCGCCAAAGCTTACTCAGCTTTCCATCCTTCCGAGGTCGCGGTAAATGAGTACCAGCTTCGGCTGGGAGCTAACCTGCGATGGATTAGGGTCTCGTCCAGGGGGAGTCGATGACTCTACTACGGAAACCAGAGATAAGCGCCGGCCCCATGAGCCACTAGTCTCGGAAAAGGATTAGCTTGGTTAAGTTATCGTGACCGAGACGAAACAAGTAATGAAATTCACCACCCATTTCGTTTCGATCACACATTGTTACTGAAGACATCCTGCATCAAAGATCGGATCAGGCTGCAAATGACGTTCGGTTGAAAGTGATGTTTACGTCGTTACGTCATTATCGCTGAATGAAATCACAAAATTTCTTTCGTAGGCACCATGTACCAGTCTTCATGTCTTTCAATCAAATAAACTCATATTGTAACAGCAATGAGTTGATCTTGAACGGAAGAGGAAGTTGTAAAAACAGTAACAAAAAAATGTTTGCGTGATCCGATACAACTTCCTCAATGCTTTTTATTTCTATTCAGCGATAATGTATGAGATGGACAGATTATCACGCCACCTTCTGTTGAGTGGAGCCAGCAAACTTTTTTGGTCTTTTGGCACCCAACTAATCATTCGTCACCGCGAATCAAATAAAATTGTTGAGAGTTTGCGTTTCCTTATTTTTGTGTAAAAGGTGTTTCTCTCTCAAAAGTGATCCCCTGGTAGGATAGGAAGAGTCTTATTCAACTTGTGATCCTGAATGCTAGCTCATCATAATGAGGCATAATCAAGCAGTTTCAATGCAAACAAATATCGCAAAAGTCAAACTCACTTTGAATTAATCAGAGTAACAATTAATCATGTTACTTTGACTAGCTTCGTTCAAGTTGTTTCGTTCGTTCATTCTTAGTTTTTCTTCGGGAATACAAAGATGGCCGTGTGAAAAGGAAAGGAAGACTAATTAATATAAATTGTAAAACCTATTTTTTTAATATCAACAATATTACTTTTGTAAACAATAAATCACAAACACCTCTCTGGATACTTCAAATCAATCTTTTGTGCGTGATATCAGATCTTTATTAATGACGTGTTTCCTTTTCATTCCTGCATTTTCTTTTTATTGACCTCAAGGCACTGATACAATGCAAGCAACGCTTGATGCTTGTTAAAAATAGATAATGACGAAAGTACTTGTTTACTCTATCGACAGCACGTGGTGTCAACATAAAATTACTATTTCATTTCCTTTAATTTCAACCAACTGATCCTACGGTAAAATTACTACATTAGAGTTTTCTAAAACAGTTTTTAAAGGAGTCCATTTGAATAACGTTGACTGAAAACAAAATTACTGAGTCAAATGGTTATTTTAAAATATTGATCAATGTTGCCTTCTGTAGATTTAATCGTGTTGGTGACGGCCATGATGTAATGAGTTAGGTAGCGAAAATAACAACATGTCAAGTATCAAATATCCGGTAACTACTTTCAGCCCGACATTTCTGGATTTGTTGTCCCAGTGTGATAGATTTCGTCACTGTAACTCACTACGCAGCTATAAAACACTCAGCTTGAACTGGAGATAGCCTGACAACATTTTGAACTTAGGCGTGTATCATTATCTGCCAAACAACACTGAGGAGACTCTGTAAAGTCTAAACCTTATTTCTGTTAAGCAAAATTACTCAAGATTTCCTTTTGAAGGTAGGCAGTTTGAAATTTGAGAAAGCATTTTAGGGGCTCCAAGGTTTAATCTTTTTGTTTGAAGTAACAGAAGAAGTGTTTAGTGTTTGAAATAACTTTTAGGCTTAAGTAGAAATTAAATAATCTTTTCACTTTGGTCTCTCCTGATATACGCCTGCTATATTCACTTTCTCGGTTGAATACTGTCTGATAACTAGTGAATTTTGGTGTTTTTTTATGCCCTGGGTTGCACCAACTCATCATGGTGTACAATGACTCGATTCCTAATCGCGCCTGAGTGTCTGACTATTAATTGCACGTATGTTTTACCAGCTATTTAAGCCATAGTATTCTTACTTAACTTCTTATTATTTGAGAGTAAGATCGGTTGTTTGACCAGGGTCTATAAACTGTAATAGCACAACTTTGGTCCGACCACTGGTTAATCTCATTTAGACCTAAGATGTAATTGGGAAAGATTCTTTCAGCATGAATTGAACGAAAAACTATTTAAGTAAGATATAGACTAATAGAGAGAGAAATCTCCCTAACACAAAGCTTGTTTTGATTAGATACTGCTTTCAGCAATAAGTATTTTCCCTTAGACAAACTAAAATAACTTGGTAGAACTAGTAATAAGTAGAGACGTTGGTGAGTTTAATCGATCAGGTTTGAAGGACACAGACCATGAGTAAAAACAAAATGAAAAGGCCTCAAAAAATCAGAATGTTGAAACCACGCTTTTTATTTTACTTGTATATTTTTGTAATTGGTTATTTTGAAGTAACACTCAATTTTTCTTTTCCGACAAGACGCCTGTTACAGCGGTAAATCTTAGCAGTATGTGGTTAGAAGTTGGAATCTATGCGTCACTACTTGCCATTGTTTTAGCTTTGGTTCTATCTGTCCGGAGAGTTAGAGAAGGGATTATTTCTTCAACACTTTACAAAAAAGGTTTTGCAATCCATATGAACATTTTCAGCCGTATCCACAACAAAGCGATTGAAAAGAATAAAAAAGAACTCTTTTCCAAACTATCTTTCACCCTGAACAACATTGAAGGAGACATTTTAGAAATCGGAGCAGGGACTGGAGCCAATTTCAAGTTTTTTCCTGCGGGCAGCTCAGTGATCGCTTTAGATCCCAATCCTCACATGGAGTCATATCTTAAGTCCAACTCTGCCAAATTCCCTAACATCTTCTTAAAACAGTGTGTGACGGGCTTCGCTGAAGAGATTATTGAAGTTCAAGATAATTCCGTTGCAGCGGTTGTGTGTACTCTGACGCTGTGTTCTGTGAACGACGTCACCAAAGTTCTAAAGGAAATCAAACGAGTTCTAAAGCCGGTGAGTCACTTTTCAAAAATAGTTTCACTTATCTAAGTTGTTATGTTGTCTAATTTCTACCATAAAACCTTCAATTTTGTGGAGTACAAAAAAACTGAAACCATTTCATGATGTAGTTTGTTACATTTTACTCTATTATAAAAAAGACAGTTATCAAAACTTCATCATTGTTCCTAATTTTTTTTTTATTTATTTATCGTGAAAAGAATGTTCTTTAATTTCTATTTACAAAGTTTCCCATTGCGTGATATATGCCTTGGTTAGTTCTGCTAAAAGGACAAAAAATGACCAAATAAGTGCAACAGTTTCTCGAGCCTCGAGTATTTGTACCTTTCTAAATGAAGTCCTCCATTGTTTGAATTAAAAGGTTTTGAATACCGATCTTATCTTTTATTCAAAAAGTGCTGTATTCAGTTGCTGGGTGGGCTTTTCCTGTTTGTTAAATCTTTGAAAATAATTTTCAATATTTACTAAGCACTGCTTCATTGAAATTCCAAGCACGCAAAAGTGTTTTTATACACTTTTTACACGGCTCTATACACGGTTGACACAACAAAAAATAACGTGCGTGGTATAATTGTACTGCATGCCTGATACTTCAGCTCTGTATAAAAAACATGCAAATTAGTAACTCACAAGAGAAGAGGTTACTAACGTAACTTTATCAACACTAGGTCAAAATTTTAGTGATTATCGCCGTAAGTAAAATAGAAAGCTGTCGTTTTAAGCTTAAACCCTTCGTTAGAGCAACTGAGTTAATGCCCGAAATGCCATCTTCCAACTTTAGTATAAATTTACTTACGGCAGAGTTTAAATTATTAAATTATAATAATATTTTTTAAAGATATTTTCATAAGTATTAAAGAAGCAGTTGGGTTGAGTCGACTTGGAATTTTACCGTTTCAAATACTACATCATTTGGAAAGAGCCAAATGTTTCAATACATTTACTTAAGTTTTAACAATGGAATGCTACAGAAACCTTGAACAATAACAGAACAACACAGTGACAAACTTTTTTTGCCGCCGAGAGTTCAGGTGTGTTATCTAGTCAAATTAGTGGCTCATATTTTTAAGACGTTTTTTTTTCTTTATTTTTCTTATCAGGGGGGACATTTTTACTTCATGGAGCACGTTGCAGGTGAGGTTCAGATATAACATGTATATCATTTCCAATCGCACTGCTATTAAATTACAATCATCTTCAACTTCATCATCCAAACACCATAATCATCATCACTATATGTTTCTTCTCGTCGAAATCAATTTTTTATTATTTTTTTTACAGTTTCATTTTCACCTCCGTCGACTTTTAATATATAGAAAATATTAATATTATTATCTTATCAATCCTTCCCGCAGCGGAACCTGGGACAGTGAAGCGCAAACTTCAAGATAAACTGGATAATTTCTGGAAGTATCTGAGTGATGGTTGTACATGCGCACGCGATACACTGAGATATATTGAAGATGCAGGTTTCAGCGAGGTTTGCAGTGAGCGATTCGAGGCCATCGATCTTTCAAACGTTTGTTTTCTGATGAAGCCGCATATTATGGGACTAGCGATGAAATAGGGTCCCTAGCCTTTCGCCTGCTAAAACAGAACACCAAATCCGTGAACTTTTAAAAGCATCATAACATTAATATATTCATAACCAAAATATTCAAATATACGCAATACAATTGTTTTTAATTATTTTAAAAAAACATGTTTTAGTGCCATCATATATATACATATTTTTTCTTGAGTTTTGTTACAATTACCATAGGAAAAGATTTTGGTTGTTTGAAGTTTTGAAAATGAATATATGTTATTTTAGAAGTAAATAATATGTCATATTTATCTATTATTATTATTATTTTAAAATATTAATACAATTATAATTATTATTAAAAGAACGTAATTTACTTGTTGGTAATGCTGAATTACGAGATGATAATATTTAATAGCTACATGTAGCAAAAACGGAGAGAACGAACAAATGCTAATGTTGTAGCGAGTAACTGTAAACTGAAAGATGTATTATGAATTATCTGGGCTCCCGAAATTATTTATTATGGCATATTGAGAATTTATAAACATTATTATATAATGCATGTCGGTATGGTTGTAAACCAGAGATAACAAAATAAAAATCATTTTAAGACTGATTTCGTTGTACTTGGAGGTGGAAAGTTAAAAAATCTTAAAAAACTAGAAGTTATATCAGAAAAATGTTATGAATAAAAAGCGTTTGTCGCTAAGGATTGTATATCAGTTTAACGTTAAAAAGTGATTATTTTAACCCAAACTCCAATGGCGGGAAAAATGCTTAGATTATCTTTTAACTGCGCAACGTGTATCAGATACTCAGACCAACGAACAAAGCCTTGGATTCACAGAGATGAGCCAAGTAAAGAAGGTTGCTGGTAATCCAAGATTCACTTTATTTTGTGTTTATTGTTTTGTACGTAGGATTTACCACTTTTAGGTAGAGGGAGGGCCTTGAACGGGCAACCTACGCGAGAAGGTCTCCAAGGGCCTACGGTTTAATGTCCTTATCCGAGAAGACGCAAAAGTCTAACCATTTGCAGATGTTAGAGCAAAGGCAGCACCTTCTCCTTAATTATTTTAAGACCCTAAGTGTTGGTCCGGCCAGGAATCGACCCGAGCCTCCCGCTCGATAGACTGACACTTTACCAACCAGGTTTATGCGCTTATGCATGCGCTAAGTAATGAATTCTAATAATTGTTTGTTGATTCATTGTACAATCCGACAATAAAATCATATAACGGATGTGCACATTATTTGGCGACTGGTGCTTGCTCCCCGACTATCTTAAAAAATTATCAATAACGCTGTCAAATAACAAACCAAAAGTTGGAAATTTTCCAGCAGTGTATTTTAAGGGGTAAAATGAAAAAATATCCTAACTCTTCTAAACACAAACAAATCATAATTAGATGTTTCAATTATCAAACGCTACAATTCAAACAGTAAAAAAGCAGAGTTGTGTTATTTATAATCTAGAAGCCAGTTGAGTAAGCGGATATAATATCTGTTCTTCAAGAAGTTGACAAACTTTTAAAAGTATTAGCCGCGGCACGGGTCGGCACCCTTTACTTCCTGTCAAAGAGACGATCTGGGGCCGTGCATAACTAAACTTAGCGTCTTAGCTTTTATGGTTTTTAAACTTTAAATGTTGGCATTTCTGAAGTATGGGAATAAACAATGCAGTTTTTAAAAAATTGCTACCAAAAAATAAATGAGAAACGCAAAAAAAAAGGTTTAAGGTTTTCAAGATAAAAATATTTGTTATTTTGCATGTATCGGTCCAACGTGTAACTAACGCCCTTCAGAGAACGTGTGATATATACCCTTGATATACAAAAGTTTAGAAATCTAAGCGGCATTTGTATCAAAAAATTGTCATATCTTACCGTGTTAGCTCGAATTTGAAATTCTTAAGCCTAGATAAATATTTCCTTATTTTTCATAAATGTTGGCAGTATAGTAGCAAAAAGGCCTGAAAAAAACTTAATAGATATATATTATTAAAATAAAAAATTTAAAAGGTTATGTATGATTGTTATATAAAAACTCTTCATACTTAACATTCCTCGGATAAAAGTTTTATTTTAAGAGTTTCTGGTTCGCTTTTTCATTTATTTTTAGATATCTTAGTCATAAGCTTTAAAAAGGGGAAAAATGTATTGATTATGGGTAATAACTTTTTTACTGATTTTAAAGTTACAATTCTCTTGGTCGACTTCTGAAGCTACTATATATAGCAAAAAAAAATACAAAGCAATTTAGAGAGTGAAGTTTCACCCGATGCCTGATTAGCGCGCTGACACGTGTGATAATGTATCTCATTTCCGGTAGATAAGTTGAAACTCGACTGAGCCATTAATTCAATCAAGGAGGGGGCCAGGCTAGAAGGAAAAGCTAAATACTTCCAAATAATTTCATGACCTAGCGAAAGAACGCATTATTGTTTCATGGCGAACTTTTATTTTGGTTTCGTGGCCAATCTTATGTAATTAGGAATCCTTTCTAGAAACCCTGATATTCATGGCTTCCAGGCAATATCATCGTATTTTCACTTTGGTCAACATTGATTCCATGCTTGGAATGTTCACCTACCATCTTCACTAGAATCTTCATCACAGGTTTTACACTGTATATTCTCATTTGGACATTTTTTTAAAAATGCAATTAAGTAAAGTTTTACAGCAAACTTTGAAAAAAGGTTTAATAGCCTGTCAAAATTTTTTGAAAAGTTTTCATAGCCCCACAAAAACTTCAATAATATTTTCGTCGCCAAGCACTTTCCTTCTGGCTCCCCTCCCAGGTATAATGACAGCACCCTTAGCAAAAGATTGTTGTTTCCGGTGATTCGATTAGCACGTTCTAATATTGTGCATTACTCAATGCGACACCGGTAGTTTTACGACAGTCAATATCTTATGAGAAACAGCAAAATATTATGCCAGATAAAATGGTTTTCAAGTTTATGATTAAGCATCGTAGAAGGAGAAAGTTCAAATTCAACTGGATTCGGGTGGAGAAATGTTTCTCATCAACCTTTTTAGGAAGATAAAACATTTACTGAATTGGTAGCTTTATTCAAAAGTCTAAACTCGAATGTCATAATGATTTTATTTATCAAAGCTTTTAGTTTTAATGAAAAGTTAAACTTTGACGGAATGAGTCAATAATTTCTTCTTAATTTTAATTCCAACAAATCAGAACTAGTTGATAGTTTTAGGACTAATAAAACTACTAAACTGCGAAGTGCAACGACAACAGAACTTTTTTGAGCATTTTTGCAATGGTGTTTACAATCACAGACCATGCAAAATTACATACCGCAAATGCAAGTGAACAGTTTTTATCAATAGAATCAATCATTATCTTGCTTAAAGGTCAGATGTACCAAATGTTTGAAGGCCTCAACAAAAGATTTTGATTAATATGAACTTGGACTTTGACTTTGGTCTGATTTTAGTAACGAAATGGAGAAATGTAGGGCGGAAAGATTATAAGGCTAATTAGCTCTTTTGATCATTTCCTGAGAAATCACAAACTTGTCAAATTGTGTCGCGTGCTGCGGTAAGACAGCCACGTTTTATAACTTGCCGCTACATTTGAAAAGACTTTCACACGAAGGGAATATTCTGGTACAGTGCCATCTATATCTTTGTTATCTAAAATCAAATGTGGCTATTACTTTTTTTTGCAACTGTCGATAAAAACCACTAAAATTAAAATACATTTGTAACTTGACAGGTGTCAAAACATTCAACTAAAAAGCTCAAATTTCAAACTGAGATTAAATTCCAAAGCGTCCAAAGCAAGTTGAGCCCAGGAGAAACCTTACAAAGGGGAAAGTTCATTGTTTTGAGCAGCTTGGTTAAGGTCCGTCACAGTCTCTTAACTTTCAAGCATATAAGGGTAAAACCATCTCGGTGTTACTCTAATCCTAGCTGAAACTAAAACTATCACTTGTGAGTACAGCACATTGTATCTCAGGTGAGTGCCATTCATGAAATTATAAATTTAAGAGACATTAGTATTGATGCTTCATTCTAACGTAAGAACCGTTACCATGACAACCTTTACTGTATCGGATGAAGTCTTCAAGCTTCCGAAAATCAATATCGTGCTGAGAACATTCTGCGGAAGAAAATTCTTTCAATTGACTAGGAAGATTGAACCAAAACTGTAAAATGTGAGGAAAACGTCAAATTTAACAACTTAGCCCAACAAAGTTGTACTTTTTAAAAACATAATTTAAAAGGTCACAACAAGCTGGATGTGTTTACTGCATGTTTGACTGCAACTACTGATCAAAATTTGTCGCGAGGGAGGGGAAGCACGGGAAACATGTAGGGATAGGTTCGAAAGAAAATGTGTTCCCCGATTGTGCGAATTAAACTTGATCGCAAAGCTCGCCTTCAAGATTTGGCGTTTTGAATGTAACTGACTATCAAGATGTTTATAATACTTTCAGTGGTTACATAATTATACATATGTATAACTATAAGATTGTGTGCACTGATTGAATTTCTACCAATAACTTTAAAAGAAAAAAAACTGATCTAAAAATTATGTTTGAGACAAATTTTTCGACTTTGACAAGATCTCATATTTTTAGAGTTGGTAATTGGAAAAATATCTTTCAAAAAATTATATGTTTTTTAAGTGCATAAGGCCAAATAAAAAAAACAGTTAGCGTCCTTTTTTCAGAAATTTTATGGTCTGGAGGGAGTTTTTTTTTGACTCGGAAGTTTTGATGCTAAAAAACAATAAAAGATATCCCTATTTATTGTCGTCATTACATCCAAGTGTTCAGGTACACCATATCATACATAAACATCATAATGGTATATTTACTATATAGTTTGTTTGAAGACTGCGAAATTTTATCGGATTTGGTCAATTTTCGGACAACTAATTCAGTAATTGAGACTTCTACCACGTTTTGCAGACGTCAAATTGAATTAAAACATTTTTAAAGAAAAACTATGACAATGAAAAATAAAAAAAAAATGGGTCGTGCGCTTTTTTAATGGTCAAACTGGTAATATCAGACTACAAATGAAAACAGATTTCTATACAGAAAGGAAAGACTCTGTTTTAAAAACACAGCAAAATAAAACACAGAAATCGAGACAAAACTGACGTTCGCGAGATATTTTTGTGCAGGATTACTTAACATCACACTTCAAATATGTTACAATAACGCCCTTAAAATAACTTTCTCTGTGCTTGGCCCCGATATTAGTTTTCAGTCATGCCAAATAAAATATTTGCCTAACCTGTTTTAAAAAATGATTTTCTTGGTATTTTTCTTTACTCTCCTAAAACTGTTTTTTACGTTTCAGCATCTTCCAGCCGTTTCGTTATTTCTTATCATGGTTATCAAAGGCAAAGTATGATGATAACCTGGTGTAACTGACACAATGATTAATTTTCGAAGCTTTGCAGTCATCCAAGTTTTTTTTATCTCCAACATTTTTTGCATCCTGAAGCACCTTTCTTTCAGTGACTGCGGTCTTGATGAAAACAGGAAGTCAATTAGGAAAAAAATAAAAAAAACTTTTAAGATGGCCTTTTAATCCTTCCGTACAATTCATGTTTTTGTACAAACAAGTAGTTCATGTTTTTGTACAAACAAGTAGTTCATGTTTTTGTACAAACAAGTAGTTCATGTTTTTGTACAAACAAGTAGTT
>JAOEHV020242463.1:0-12528 GCA_025447995.2 Isaurus tuberculatus | reverse complement strand
TTAAACAGAGGTCAGGCCTGTGAATCATGAAAAAATTCATGTACATCAAAATCCAGTCAAA
This sequence comes from Isaurus tuberculatus, assembly GCA_025447995.2. Taxonomy (NCBI): domain Eukaryota; kingdom Metazoa; phylum Cnidaria; class Anthozoa; order Zoantharia; family Zoanthidae; genus Isaurus; species Isaurus tuberculatus. The sequence goes on along the minus strand of JAOEHV020242463.1, from coordinate 12,467 downwards.
CCAATTCTCATATCCATATTTTTTAAACTTTAGGTTGTTTAAGCCCCCTATCTGAAAATGTCCTGGCTCCTGTACACTGTACATCCCTTTTAGGGATGGCCATTTATTTACAAGTGCTTGCTTTTTCAAAATAATGCTTTAGCTGTGACATAAAATAAAATAAATAAATAAATAAATAAAATTATAAATTATATGAAATCAAAGAAAATGGCAAAGCATTTAACTATAGATCTATGTAGTTGAAATTTCTTGAAATACATTTAGATCCAAAGTGTTTTCTTTCTTATCTAAACTAAAATTTTACGTTTTAACATAACTAATATAATTCTAAATTCAAAATTTAAAAAAAATGATCACCTTCAAAATAGGACTATGAAAGATATTCATTTTTCTTTTTTTTAACAGAAATGTCTAAATTTTGGTGAAATTTAAAAGAAATTTTAAATTACTTTTAAGTTTTCAAATTTGACTTGCTACTGTTTCTTTCCCAACTTCTCTTCCCTATCTCTTGCCTTTTTGGAACAGGTAATATTGAAACAATGAAGTCAGAAAAGCAAGATGGCAGCAAAGAAAATAGTTCATGGAAAACTAACTTAAACTCTGATTATTCTATGTTTAGTACAAGGGGGGTAGAGCACAATTTGGGGAGGGGGTCAAGGTTCCCTTGTCGTGTATGAATTAAAATCTATTTCTTTAGATCTCAAAATGTTATAATTGTGCCATCAGAAATGTCCCATGGAACACAAGCATATAACTGTTGAACTGGTCTGTAAAAAATCTCGTCCACCAGGCTTGCACTTTTGTAGTTTTAAAACTTCCATATCACAACCAAATGCAGCAGTTCCAGTAAATCCTATCAATGGAGTATCAGGGAAGTTCACACAAAAATCCACATAACAGTGGTTTTTAATAACATTCTCTCTATCTTCTTTCTCTGAGCAATGGAAAATTAAGGCAAAACTGTTCTCCTTACTTACACCAGAAGCTTGAAGTCTTTGTATTGCTTGATTAACTGAATTCAACTTTGCTATACCTGTGTTGTGCTTAGTCTCAATAACAACTGATGTTGTTTGCAAATTTCCACTAAACACTAAGCCCACAACTTCATTTGATGTCACTTCATTGCTGTGGAACAAAAACGAGTCACCATAACCTCCAACTATGTTAACCTAGAAACAAAATAATGGAAAGAAAAGTATTGGCATCAGGTTGGCTTGCAACCAAGGGCCTTGAGTTGTTTCACCACCAAATCAAAGTAGCTTTGTTACCAAAATATTTTTTGTGTTTAATTATTTTATTCAATTTGCCCTAAAAGATTGGTTGATTTAAGATTTGTTGTTTATTTACATTTAATAAACAAACTGTGAGTGACAAAATCAAATGATTTAAAAAATGCTGTCCTTAGCTAATGTAAGTTGTCAAATGGCCTAGTGGTCGAATGTACGTACTTGAAATGTCACAACAATGCTTTGAAAAAGTTTATTTAAACTTTGTCAATCCCCCTTGTAGATCAAAAGCTGCTAGTGGGCCTTTTTTGTTGTCACAGCTTTTGTTTTGGTGGTAAAAAAAACTTTGCTCTTGTAACAAAATGCCATTGTGTCCTTGTTGAAAAAACATCCTGGAGCAAATAACTGTTACCAAATTATCCAGGCCTAAATGCAAAATACAGTATGAAACCATATAGAAGAAGGACTTTAATGAGGAGAGATGTAGGAATTATAGTATATATACCAGCCAACTTTTTCCGAGTTAAATTTTAACATAGGAATGCAAGGATTTTCAAAAACAACATAGAAATATCGGATGATTTCTGGAGACATCTGAAAACTCATAAGAGGTCTGAAATCTTCAAAAAATGAAGATATCAAGTTTCACACTGAAAGTGTGAGAGTGGGCAGGTATTAGGGGCCATCGGAAAATCGATTCCAGCCCACTTAACGTCAATTGGATGTTAAGAGGGGGGAGGGGGGCAAGGGAGTTAAACGTGGATGTTAAGGAAAAAGGCTTGAAATAATATAAAAAAATGAATAGAAAAGCATATGAATTTGAGCTTAGAAATTCAATTCAATACAATTTAAATGGAATCATGACATGAAGGTATGTTTATATCTATACTTTCTGCAATAACTTTGTCGAATGTTTACATTTGTGTATGATAAAAGCACTTTATAGAAACCACTCGCAGCAGAGAAACATCAACATGTCATGTCGTGTACCAAATTCATAACACTATTATAAATAGTACCATATATGAAAGATAAAATACAAAAAAACAATAGTGGACGTTAAGGGGGGGAGGGGGTGAGACCTTAACGTTCAATTGACGTTAAGCGGGATGGAATCGATTTTCCGACAGCCCCTTACGGTAAGATGTATTTGGCACATGAACACAAACGCCAAATGCAAGTAAAGAACTACCATAATTAACTCACTCTGTCTCCATATTTATCCCTTATTGCAACTGTAAGTCGGGTCAACTTTCCAAGTGAGAGCGGATGAGCAAACACAACAACCAACTTTACATCTTTCCTGTCCGGAAGAAAAGCACGTACACCTTGAATTTTCTTGTATTTATTCTTGAGTGGGATGTGAAAACAACAAACATCTATATCTGCAGCTTGTGGAACAAAAAGCATTGAAAGGGATTTTTTTTTCTCGACTAAACGAGTCTGTAAACATTCGCCACTGGTGTTTGTGAATGTTGAGCCAATGACTGGGTTCCCTGTGCAACCAGAAATCACGCAACGCCTGGGTAAATTTTGGTAGACTTGTTGAAGTATTCTTTTTGGCATTAAGAAATTGTGTGTAGGATAAAAATTTGCGAATAAAACAACAGCAGAAGGTTCGAAGTATAGTTCGTTAATAAACCGCAATACTGACTGCCCTAAGTCAATGGGCCTAGGGTTGTTTTCAGCAATTTCTTCCACGAAACATGTGACACAATATCGTCGCGATGCCCTTATTTTCATCGCCGTATATCTCCAGAGTTTACATACACTTGAAGCTGCAACTAAATCCTTTTCAGAAAGTACTTTTAGAACCATCTCTGTTATTTCAGCGATCTGAGGAAAAGAAGATTTGCAACTGCTAATGCCTTGAAAAAATTTGCTTGACTCATCCGCCATTTTCTTCTTTGGTTCGTTACCAGTGTTCCAACGATGTACAAACCGACCTGGCCGCTAAGTAAATAAATTTGAAAATTTTAACATGGCTGACAAAGCTTGAACCTGCATAAGAAAATTATACTAAAGGCTTTTTTTTTTTTAGAGCAAAACTAAGGAAAGCCCTCTAAGAAGATGCGATTTAATATTCTCCATCATTTATTCCAAACTAAAGTTGATTCGGATGCAGTCAGTTCAGATGGATATGAAGTGACAAACTTGGTCAGTCCGAACATAAGAGAAAGTTCAAAGGGGTTTTTGGCAGCTAATTTTATTAAAACGCCAGTCCAAATATTGTTTCAGTTTCCTTTCGCAATCAACCTAGACAAAATTATAATTAATCCACGAGTCGGATCGCAGGTTTCAAGCGGATTTGAAATTTTAGTCGCAGGAGTTAAGAATCAGCGACAAAAAACCGGTGATAAATTCATGAACTCTTGCGGCACAAAAAGGAAATCTAAGGAAGTTCATGCCGTAAGGAAAAAACGGATCGTTGATTCTTCTAGGCAGGACGTAGAACGTGGCAAAACTGATAGAAAAAGAGAAGAATTATCAGTTGTCAGCAAAACGAAATCGCTCCATGATGAAACGTTACCCTCTTATGAATGTGAAATAACCTGTGTATCGGCCAAAACAGAACATAGAAACAATTTTGTATCTGTTGCTCATGTTTTCACCGAGTCTGGGACCCCGTTCATGATATGCAATAACAGTTTCTGTGAAAGACAGCCATTGACAAGTGAGAGTCTCCGTTTGGAACCCAATGAAGCAGGCAAGGATGTGTATAGTTTCCGCAATTTTCACAAATTACAAATTGTCACACATCTCATTATACGTATCATAAGAATTCTCGGCTCATCTGTTCCGGCACTGAAAAACATTGAAATCTGGGGACAGCCTGTTAAGAATTGCCCCCAAGAAGCGATTAACCTGGTAACAAGAATTCAAAAGCAGGTTGAAGAGGACATTGAAAAAGGTTTCAAGCCAGAAAGTCCTGTAAGCAAGATTAATACTGATGTTTCAAACATCAATGAACTGAATTCAGTTGATATCCCTCAAGAATTTATTGACCCTATCACATGCTCTGTCATGACAATTCCTATTCTTTTACCCTCTGGTCATAACATTGACAGCACCACACTTGAAAAACACATTGAATGCGAAAAGGGTTGGGGGAGACCAGCTTCTGATCCATTCACTGGTATCAATTTCTCTGATAACTTCAGGCCTTTACCCAACAGCACATTAAAAGTCAGAATTGATAGATTTTTGCTTTTGTCAAACTTGAATGTTCAAAATTTAGGCCGGGCAGTGGGAAGAGATACAAGTACAGCAAAAACAGATCATAGTATTATTAGTCTAAGAAAGAATCGAGATAAAATAGAAGAAAAAGCTGTTGGTGGTCAAAAGTGTCGAGCAGATAGTAACTTTCTCACGACTTTGCATAATGGTAACCAAAAAGACAGTAATAAAGACATTGAAGATAAACTTGGAACTAAATCAAAATGTGAGTATTTCGTACAAGTTTTGTATAAGTGAGTTTTAATGCTGATTTGGAATTTAATAATATAAAACAAACAAATTTTATAAACAATACTAATTTTTTTAAGTATTGCTTCCAATCTGTCCCTCATTATTTTTAGTAAAAAAGTGTTGACATTTTGTTACTAGTTTCATTATTATTTTAAAGAAGCTGGTGATTGCACTTGTTAGGATTAGCAGAGGCCATTGAAATTTAAAATTTCCAACTGATGATGGCTGGTTCCTCGCGTGCGAGGATCAATGGGTTGAAGGAGTTTTGCAGGTCCGCTGATGGCTGTAGAGACCAATGCGCGAAGCACAAGCCCTGCTGCATCGGGGGCAGATATGGGTGTAGGTGGAAACTGCTAACTGGCTGGTCATTCGCTCTTTACATTTCCTCCTCTTTTCTTCTTCTGCTGCATTTGAACCTACGGCTTGCACTGCCCACGACCTTGCGCCAGTTTTCGCGGCCATTCGCCTCCTGTTGCCATGAATGTAGTGGTATTTCGGCGAAGGACAACTGCTTCTTCAGCTGGTCTTTATATTGCTTCTTTGGAGCACCACATTCCAACTGATAACATTATAACAATTAACATGGAATTTATATTTTTTTGCTTAGCTTTCAATGTGGATCATGAAAGTGAAGTATCCCAAAGTCTTGATGTTGCTTTGACAGAAGCTTTGCAAGGATTCCAGTCATTTACAAAGTTCACACAGCCTTCATCATCCCATCCTGAGAAATTATTACCGGCTAATTCTCAAATGGTTGATGCTACAGCATCCTCACTCATTAACACAACCCCATCACAATCAAAGACTTCCAATAGACCAAGTCGTAAGTAATTAGTTATTGAAGCACTCTATGTTCACCTGACTGCTCATTTTCCTCAGCTGGAAATGAACTAGAAAGTTTTGTGAAATTTTTCACTTTTGTAGTAAATTTCAATTTTGAAAATTCTTCCTAGATTCCATTTGAGTCCTAAGATTGTTCCAGCTGTTGTTTTCAAGCCCATTTGAACCACTTGCCGTAAATACTGTGTTTTATGGAGGGGGGATGGGATGTAATTTATTGGAGCACAATGTTTAATAATAAGCTTGAAACTCAAAATTCACATCACAGTGGGTATTCTTCAACTATCCTGTTCCACCTGGATTAAACAACTAAATTTTACCTATTAAAGTGGTAATTATTTAATATTAACTGTCTATGTGTCTGTACCACAGGAGCAAGCAGCCACTCAACTTTAACAGCTTTGAAAAAGTCTTTGAAAACGAAAATGGAAAAATGTCCTGGTTGCAAGAGAACTATGCAGAATCAAGTTGTGTTTGGTCTCCCTTGTACACATGTTCTCTGCCGACAATGCCTCTTAGTGCCTGGAAATGACAAGACTCTTTCTTGCACTGTTTGCAAGCAGGCATTTCTGAAGAAAGATGCAGTTCGAGTTCATACAGCCTAGAGTATTTTTGTATGTTTGAAACAACAGAACCCTCAAAAAATAAAATTAGTAAAATATTAAGTTAAAACTTGTGTGATTTCTAATTACTTTTCTGGACACAGTGTACTTACAGCAGTTGCTTTTTCTTTTTTTTAAGAGTCTATCTATATAATTTTGATTCTCAAGCTAAATCCTTTTACGAACCTAGTGGTCCATTGGAGCTGGCACTTATCTCTGGTTTCTGTAGTGTGTTAAGCAGATGAGAGTTCATGACTTCCCCAGGACGGCACACTAATCCATCGTAGGTTAGCTCCCAGCCAAAGCTGGTACTCATTTACCGACCTTGTAAGGATGGAAAGTTGAGTAAGCTTTGTTGGAAAAGAAGATCACACAAATGTTGAAATCTTGGTAGAGCTGAGGAATCGAACCTGGGACCTTGTGGTTGGAAGGCATAGTTCTTACTAACTGCGCCAACCATGCCGCCTTATGATTCTCAAGGGTCTTAAAAAACAGGAAAGTCTTTAAAGTATTAACTATCAGCTTTTCTCCGGGAAAAGTCTTGGTTTTGTTCAAAAATCACTTGAAAAAATACAAATAAAAATATTTTTGAATTCTGTTTCAGCTTAAAAACCATTTTTTCTGACATAAAGTATGCAAAAAAAGAATAGTGCTCAAAATAATTTAGACAAGTCTGGGTTATTGTTTTTTATAAAATCTCCCTAAGCTGAAGCAAGTTACAACCCTGAAATTTTGAGACTGAAGTAAAATTCCTTATCACTTAAGGGGGCGTCCAAAAATCGATGTGGCACCGCTTAACATCCATTGGACGTTAAGAGGGGGGGAGGGGGTTCAGAGGGTTGCCAGTGGACGTAAAGGAAAAAATGCTTAAAATGGTGTAAGTATTGAAAGAATAAAATCAGCATGCTTTATAAAGTTGAATCATTGTAATATTTAATACATTACCAAGCTCATTTGTGTCTGTTGGTCAGCTCTAGGAAGTCAGAGTCAGCTTCCGAGGTGACAATTACAACATAACTTTAAAATGAGAACTCTGTGCTGGAACATGGTTGTCACCGGTGCTCAGACTCAGTGCAGTATATAACTCGGTTGTGTGTACTGTGTCGTTTTGGGTCAGTTGCGTGTATTGATTTGTATCATTGCAAATTTAATAATGCAAGCTATAAACGACAAAAACAATAGTGGACGTTAAGGAGGAGGGGGGGAGAGGGTAAGCCCTTAACGTCCAATGGACGTTAAGCGGTGCCACATCGATTTTTGGACACCCCCTAAGCAAGATGTGGTTTTAAACCATGGTCAGTGCATCTATTCCAAACGGATATTCTGCAACCAGTCCAATTAGTGAATCTCAGTTTAAAGTTTGGTATGCACTATAATGGAAAGGCTGAAGACTCAAACATTCTGTCAAGCGAAGGGCAAATATTTAAAAAACCTGCTAAATTTCTTTGTTTTAGTATCAATATCTTGATGATGACAGATAATATGATTCTGCGTTAAAAGTAGTTGCAGCATATCAGCCTACCAGTAGTCCTTGAAAGAAAAGAATAAGTTATGCTGTTATCAAAGGCAAAAACTAAAAAAATGCCCAGTTTCTTTGTTTTGGCATCAATTTAATGAACTTGGCTGATAACAGGCATTAAAATTCTGTGATGAAAGCAGCTGCAGTGAACAATTAAGACAACAAAACAATTATGGCTTTTAAAATTAAAAAGAGTCACCTTCCATTTAAAAATGTCAATTTTTTTCATAAATGTTTGTTGCGGCTTGACCTAGAGGTCAGTTATTCAATCAAGGATAGTTCTGACAAATTTCAAGTTGTAATGATTTTCAACAAGTTGTAAAACTTCCATTTACTTTTTCAAGTAAACTTATTTTAAAATTTTTCCTTCTATACGTGTGCAAGCAAGAGTGTGTGTTAGAGGTACTTGTAAACATTAACCTACTAATTCACCCCATGTAACAGAATCCACAGAGGTTCTGGATTCCGGAAACTGACCCTTTATTTGGATTCCGGATTACACTTTTGTATTCCTCGATTCCAAGATAAAGCTAATCACTGGATTCCAGATTCTGAGCACTTTGGATTCCGGATTTGAAATCAAATCTGGATTCCGAATTCCAAAATTTTGGATTCCAGATTCGAGGGACAACAACCAAATTTTTCTGGATTCCGGATTCTGTTACATGGGGCTATACTAATTTTTACCAAAATTGTCCCACTGCAAACTCCAGAATCAGGCTGCAACTATATGTACGCAGTGACACTCAGGTCAGGTTTTCAGTGTTCAGTTGAATCCAAGTGTAACTGACATTTCAAGCATATACTTTATAAGAATATTGTGTATGTTCTTTATTAAACCATTAACAATTCAAGTGAAACTGTGGTACTTCCAATGGCGGTAAACAAATATTACTTATCTTGTTATCATCTTGTTCAACCAAAACTGTGTTTGTCTGCTGTTGTTCTCCGCCAGTTACTGCAGATTGCATAAAGTCTTCAATGTTACCTATGTCTGAGCTTCCAGCCAATTCTTCAGACTTTTTTAAGTCACCACTCATTCTATCGCTGCCACATGACATCTCCTCACAGGTAGTTACATCCTTGTCATTATTTTCAGCTGAAAAACTTTCAATGTTTTCAGTTGAATCAGACTGTGGCGAAACACTGACTCCATTTCCAAGTAAGCTTGCCAACATTTCTTCACCATGCTTCTTTGCTATAAAGTTCTTCAAAATTTGAATAGTTTGTTCAAGTTTTGTATTGTGACGATTGGAGTCCTCTAATTCTTGGCTTAGTGACAGGACCTGAATTTTAAGCTTGCTCACTTGAGACTGAAACTCCCTAACTGAAGTTTTTTCATCTTTAGCCACTGATGTTTCTGAGAGTGAGCTGCTAGATGAGGCCACAGAGAAGTTCTCAGCTGATATCACCAGACTTGCAGAAGAGCTGCTTAATTTCTTTCCATCAATTACTTCAAGCTCTTCGACATTAAGGCTTTCTTTTTCTGAACAAAGCTGTTTTGCATTTTGATTCATCTCCAAGTTTTTCTTCTCTCTCTCTTTTCGAGCTTTCTCCTTTTTTAATTCAAGGCTTTTCCACTTGATTTTTAAAATTTTCTCTTGCCTCTGATGTGCCTTATATTGTAATCTCATTGAAATCAGGGCCTGGAAAGTGAAAAAAAAATCTCATCATCTTGAGTATTTCAGTATTGTATTTATGAAAATATTTTCCAATAAGTACCACTAATCATTAAAACTAATCATTAAAAAAAGGAATTATAGTGTATAATACACCCCAAGGGCCTTTTGAGGAGGGTGGGGGGGGGGAGGGGATGGACATATTCTGCATCTGTTCGAGTATAGGATCTTTCCATTTTTCAACCAGCTATAAACAATTGACTGACTATTCCATTGAGTTTAGAGGTTGCACTGAACTACACAGGATGGATCCAAATAAGGTTAATAGAAATAATTATTATAAATTACTATAACCATACTCAAATGATTGTTTCTTAAACTGTACATAGAACAGACCTGTGTGACTTGAGTCATCTTCATAGCTTCAACCAGATATTCTGCAGTTTAAAAACAAATTTACTTAATGAATATTAACTTGGGTTAAAGGGAGGGGGGAGAAAATAATTATGTGTGGCTCATCAAAAACTGTATAAATCATGATTACCATGACAATAGTTACTGGAGTTTTTGGTTTGTTATTAGGGCGGACGTGGTTGGCGCAGTTGGTAAGATCTCTGCTTTCCAACCACAAGGTCCCCAGTTCGATCCCGGCAGTTTGCCGAGATTTTTGAATATTTGTGTGACCTTCTTTTCCGCCTAAGCCAACTCAGCTTTCCATCCTTCTGGGGTAGGTAATTGAGTTCCGGCATTTGCTTGAAGCTAACCTGAGGTGGATTAGTATCCCATCCAGGGGGAGTCTACGACTCTCATCTGCTTAACACTACAGAAACCGGAGATACAGTAAGTGCCGGCTCCATGGGCCACTAGGCTCGTAAAGGATTTAGGTAACTAGCTATCTATTTTATATTAATTAAGAATACAAAATTAATGTTGTGTAGCTGTACTGTTACTCACAATATTTTACTTGTCTAAGACTTTTGTTCCTTTGCTATCAGTTGATGTATAAAATGTATGTTTGACATGTGCATTTGACCTGATAAACTTTAACGGAACTAAGCCATATCCTTTTACAAGACTAGTACTTCTTTTGGCCAGTCCTTATTTCCAATTTTTGTAGTGTTAAGCTGATCAGAGTCTCTTACTTCCCTGGATTGGACGGAACATTAATCCATATAATAGCAGGTTAGCACTTACAAGCAGAAGCTGGTACTCTTTTACCAAAGATACAAAAGGATGGAAAGTTAGTAAGCTTTGGGGATCGAACCTGGGATCTTTTAGTTAGAAGGCAGAGATCTTACCAGTCGTGCAAGAGACACAGCCTTAATGATCAGGTTTATATGTAAATTTGTTGTCCAAGGGAAAACTACAGAAGAAAATTATAATGAAATGCATATATTGTTATTGGTATTTAATTATTATTATAAACCCTGTTATTTAACAATTATTCCAAGAGCGCGCGTTGAATATGAGATGGTAAATAGCCAAAGAGGCGCGTAGCGCCGAGTTGGCTATAAATCATCTCATATCCAACAAGCGTGAATGGAATAATTGTTTTATTAAATTTCTTGAGCTTTCTGCACTCTTCGATATTTAAAAATAACAGCTAAATTTTATTCAGAGAATATTTTTCGGCTTTGCAAACAACACTGTCAGTTTCCATATATGGTCAACTCCTAATATGAGCTGATAACCGAGATTGAGTGAACCAATTACAATGCCGGAAACGCAATATTCAAGGTTGAAAATTTAATAATAATATTTATTATTAATTTTATTTAATGATAAATAAGAACTTCTGGTAATACAAACCTGCTGCTTTCTGGTGACAAGCTATTGCATCTGAAAACTTTCCAGAGTTCAGCAACATCTCTGCTCTCCTGTCTTGCTGATGAGCCTATATTATTAGAATTTTCAAGATTCTAGAACTTTACAATGAGAAAATATATGATCACATCAGAGGAAAATCAGCAATTAACTACAAGGTACACTGCATAAATCAGACCCTGGCCAGTTGTTGGCCACAATTTTTTCTAAGTGCCATTGAACAAGCCATTTGCTACACTTTATGCCGAGAAAAGACAAAACATTGAAATAAAACCATAATGTAGTCAATAGAAGTGCTTGGTGATTCTTAATAAATATAGGGGACTTAATTTCAATTGATAAATACTCATAGATTTCCAGAATTACTGGAAAAAGTTTGACTGCCAACCATTTAGTAATTTGAAGACCCTGGCCAGCTGCCAGCTACTTATAGACACAACGAATTATATAATGCTTTTGAAAAAAAATTAGCGAGATGTTTCTTTTTGTTCATAATTTTCATCACAGTAAAACTTTGTTATGGTTTTGTTCATTTTCTTCACCACAGATAAATTTTGTTATGATTTGAAAGTAATTCACAAAACAATATGCATATATTGGGTAATCTGCGGATAAAAAATTGCTTGATTCATTACTTGACAAAAGTTTAGGTTATAAAGTACTTACATTGAAAAATCAAAATGTATCCTAACCTATACAGTACATAAATCAAATGACGATAAGACTGCAATTTTTCTCGAAGTTCAGTTCACATTTACAACATTTTTAAGAGTGTTTTTATTATTCAAATTACAATTTTGAAAATAATACAATGAATCGAAATGTCTTCTCGTTATCAACTTTATTGCAATTTTAACATTTCAAGTAAAAAAATTATTCTGATTTAATCTCAGATAAGAGAAACTCATCGTTATTATTTTTATTATACACTTACAAGATTCAGCGGCGTCTCCATAGCTTTAGTGGGATGACTTATATGCTCTTTCTAATTTCTTCCGCCATGTTGTTTTTACCAAAACAGAAACCGCGCTTGCTGATACTACAAAATCCGCTGTAATAAACTGCGCCCGCAGGTATAAAAAAGAATTGCAGGTATGTGAGACTTGGCATCACATCTAAAATAAGATTTCAGATAAAAATTGTTAACTGCGTTTGCTTGAGATAATGACTTCTCAAGCAGAAAACATTGAAGTCTAAAGATATTTATCAAAAAAGAAGAGCTGGATGATTATGGTGAGGCAGATCAAAATTTCTAAGACTATAAAAGATATCATAAATAAATGTACCGTATTTACCCGCGGATAGGCCGCACTTTTTTCCCAGAAAAATATGACCGAAATTAGGGTTGCGGCCTATACGCGGGTACAAG
>JAOEHV020242358.1:0-12529 GCA_025447995.2 Isaurus tuberculatus | reverse complement strand
AAAAAAATCCCAAAAGGGGGGGGCACAGGCCCCCCAGGCCCCCCCCTTGGATCCGCCACTGCATGTTGCAAATATTACGAATTTCTTGCATCAGCATGCACATCTCCATCAGCTTGCATCATCACTCCAACTATGCCGCCAGAACCAACCGCTTAACCAGATTCTGACTTTCTTGCTGCCTCCCGACCTCCGACAATAGAATTGGGTTACCCTTTTCATGGCTAGGTTGAGATTATTTCGTCATCCTATTCGCACGATGCTTGATTGCTGTTCTTCATAATAGAGTTCAGCGCAATATTCAATCCATCGCTCCATTACTTCATCTTTTTCATGCAGCACATTCTCATTCTTATCCTAATCTCAATTCCCTTGCATTGTTCTCTGATCCAGTTCTTTAATCCCTATTGGCAGACCTACTTACTCTATTGCAAATACATCTATATTCATCCATCTTTTCTTCGTATTGTAACCGTGTGCTCTAACATTTTTCGCTCATGTTTTCCAGTTCCAGCGTACATGACTTTTGGACAATTATAACACATCTTTCCTACTGGTCGTGCAGTATGTTCATCTTCTAAGGTCTTTCTGAAGTAATTTTAAAAAATAAACGACAACTTTTAACAAAGAAGGTTTATTTCCAGACATGTTTCGGCGTTCCTCCACCATCATCAGTGTAAATGCATAATAAATACAAGCTAGTTTTAAAAATAGCTTATAAGCATGTGCAAATGTATATTAAAAACAAAAACTATAAAGATAAAGGTGGTTCAACTCGGGATTCTTTCTGAAGTGCGTTTGTGTCTCCACAAACTTCAGTACCTCAATAAGTTGTACGCTAACAAAGGAGAATTTAAATAATGATGGTAGCAAAAGTTTGCCGAAAGCTTACATAAATATTTATTGAAAATTTTTAATTTCAAACATTTTAGCTACACGCATCTAAAACGTTTGACAAAATGGCGGCTAGTTTGCAAGGGACAGCACGCTACGGAAAGACTGACGAACAAGCAGCAGCCATTGTTTCCGGAGTGTCGACATTGATGGAAAACACCGCTGTCAAGGTGGAAGCAATCAAGAGACTTCAGAACAGCGGTGTTATTCGCGACTGGATCAACAACGAAAACGCAAAGAGAGACACGCAGGTTTTACTAAAGGTTTGTTTACTATATTTTAAAATACATATCACTTCTGAATTTGCATAACATGTTTTGATTGGACTCTGCATGCATAATGAACATTCTTTTTTAAAATTACTTCCAAACTAAATCTACTTGTAATTGATAATAGTTTACATTCTTTTGTTTTGTTTTTTGAAGTGCTTTAAAGTTTTAACCTAGTTTGTATACACTTATAATATGTATTTCGTCAGGGGCCGCGGAGCAGGGGGGGCAACGGGAGCAATTGCCCCCCCCAACTTTTTTTCCTGACTTTAACTAGTTTTAGTTCCCATTAAGATGTCCGCACTCCACCTCAAAAGTTTGCCCCCCCCCCCACTCTTAAAAACGCTCCGCGGCCCTTGATCGTTATGCCCTTTATCCTGAAGAGAGACACTCAGTCCGAAAGCGTGATTGTTGGGTAATTTATGCTGGTAAAATATACTAGTATAGTTTTGATATTAAGTTACCTAGCAACATAACAACTTTATGAACAATCTTTGTGGTCATGCATGTACGCAAATTGGGTAATTGAAAGAGAGAAGACTGAAATTAAATTGTGGGGTTTAACAGGAATTGAACCTTTTACCAAACAAGCACTGGGTAGCCGTGTTGAGGACGCCTAATAAAAGCCGAAACAGCTCCCATCGCTACTATAATTTAGGTTCCCCGTTAATGATGATAGATTAAAGGCCTTAAGGGGATAAATCCTGCTATAGCTACTAACTTGGCCTTAGTATCATTTTAGTGGCTGCACGTTCTTGATGCTAGTACGCATGTGCAACCGATTTCTTACGATATCATTCAATTTACACCCTACAAACAATACACTTTTCAAAATTCTCATCTAAGACGGCTAACGTTAAAAAAAGTTGGTAGAACTTTCTCAAATTTTAGAATAACTAAAAACACGATTTAATCGAAATCGAAAAAGTTTTTAAAGCAAAAAAAAAAAGAAAGAAAGAAACGTTAATGCCACTTTGACTATTAAAACCAATATTTATCTCAATTATTGCTCAGAACACTTATTTCTTTTCCAGTGCAAGGAAATAATCAAATACTCTTTAGAAGCAACGAACAAGGTGGCGCATGCACTGTTGGCTGAAATGAAGACAGGAGATCCACAAATAAACTTGCAGGCTCCTTATCTAAGTTTATCAGTTTCTCGTGCTGATGTACGAAAAATGGAAAAACTTATCATAAACTCAAAGCTTGCGTCCTTCAGTTTCTCTCACGACATTTTACAAAGCCTGGGAAATTATTCCTACATCGATAGCAAGGTAAGAAACGAATTTCAGGATAAAGCTTTATTTTGTTTAGGAAAGGATCATTACAAAAAGATAGACTGAGGAATTTTTAGCTTGAATTCAGGATGTTTCGTCTACTCTGCTAGTAAATACTTAAATTTCTTCTTTCCCTTTTCTTTTTCGTTGTTTTTCCCCTTTTTTGGTTTGTCTTAAGCAGTGTCTCCCTGAAAATGTGGTAGTTTTTAAAAAATCGTCCCGATTTGTGTCTTAAATACATACATTTGTTTTTGTTGGCTTTATTTTGTCTCAATAAAACTGTCTAAACTGTCGTATCTTAAAAATACGTGTTTATGGTTTTATTTGCCAATCTTTGAAACGCCAGAGTATGATCTATAAAACGATGTATAACTGGAACCACTAATACAAAGTTTATGGCTTTTTTAGGAAAAGTCATTCAATATGATGTCGAGACTGTTCCCTGTACGTCTATGGTTCGGGCCTTTACTAATCTGTTTGTTGCCTACCACAATTGGCTAGCTGGCTATCATTATATCATATTTCGACCGTTTTAGTGCAGACAGAAGGCGACAAACGGCAAAGGAGTATGATATGGATAATGACGCGGACCCACTAGAATCTTTATATTTTTTTTATCAAATGTAAATACTCTTTAAAATTTGGTGTACCGTATAACTTCAAATTGTTTTGCAAAGAACAGAAAAAGCGTAATGCTTTTGGATGCGGCGCGTGGGATGGGTTGGAAACTTGCAGTTACTAATATCAGCACTAAGGCCACTTTGGTAGCTATCTTTACTCCTTCAATCTACCGAAAATGTTAATTACAAGTCAGGTAGTACATACATACTAGTATCAAAACTTGCAGCCACTAATACGGACACTCAGGCCACGTTGGTAGCGGGCATTACCCCTTAAATCCACCGTAAATAAAAGTGAGCCCGATATTAGCAGCCTTGGACAGCCGTTTCCTGTTTAGTATTATTACGTAAGGGATCACTCACTGACTTGTTAGCTGCCTGGGCTAGATCTTAATACCACGCCAAACTAACCGACCTTTAAGGGCCTTGTCGGCGTGACATAGCTAACAACTACTGGTGCTTGTGGGATGTGGCTTAAATAAAAATTACAAGCCAGGTAGTACATACGTACTAGTATCAAAACTTGCAGCCACTAATACTGGCACTAACCCCTTAAATCCGCCGTAAATAAAACTGAGGCTGATGTTAGAAGCCATGGACAGTTGTTTTGGTCCTTTCGGGCCTCGTCAGCATGGCAGGCTCTGGTTCCCTTACCAGTAATACGACAAAGTGGAACTCACATCCCACAAGCATCAGCATCATGCAACCTTACGTTAAATGATGCTGCGCCTGTAAATCAGCAGCCATTTGCAGCTGTTTCGGTCTTATTGGGCATATTCAGTATGGCTTATTTAATAAACAGAATCGGATTAGCACACAAGATGTTAAAGAACTGTAAAAGTGTAATTCTTGTGGGATGTGGTCAGAATGAGAAGAGCAATCATTGATAGCACATTTGGGCTGGTACTAAGAACTTGCAGTCCCCAACATGGGCTTAAAACTGCTGTAGCAGATGGCCATAGCTATAAAAATCCTTTAACAACCCTAGTTGTCCATCGGAGCCGGCGCTTATCTCCGGTTTCTGTAGTGTTGAGCGGATGAGAGTCCTTGACTCTCCCTTTGACGGGACACTAATCCATCGCAGGTTTGCTCCAAGGCGAAGCTGGTACTCATTAATGATCTCGTAAAGCGGAAAAGAAGGTCACACAAATGTTTAAATTTCGGCAGAACCGAGGAATCGGAAGGCAAAGATCTTACCAAATGCGTCAACCACGCCGTCTTTAGCACAGTAGTACTGCGTCTGCGTTCATTAGCTGGCCATGGTTACTACCAACTTTTCGGCTCACCATTATTTATACTAGATTTAAGGTGCAGTACCCTTTCCAACGTGCTTTAGTTCACATATTAGTGGTTGTAAGTATCAAGTACAAGCATGGATATATTATTTTATGCTTGTATCTTGGTAATGTTTAACACTTAAGAGTAAAAAATATTCTGTTTTTCATAAACAGGCAATAACAACTCTGAAGACCCCATTCTTTTGGGACAAAACGGTTAACCTATCTTCCGCTACCTCAAGCACAGAGTTTTTTGATTCCGACGGAAGGAAGATTTCTGTGAATAACCTACAGCAGCCAATATCTATATTTCTCACAAACAACAATCCAAAAGAGTTGATCGATAAACTTAGTGGACGTTTGAGCAACCAAGATGAACGTGCCTTATACAGAATCATTGTAAAAGATGAGAACAGCTCTCTTTACTTGGAAGTAAACACAACAGAGTTGAATGAAAACGTTTCTTTTTTGATGTGCTTTCGTAAGAGTGGAACCTCGATGAAAGAAAGCTCTAATTATAGTTGGAATGGTAAATCAGAAGGACTTCGGACAGTAGTACAGCTTAACGGGAGCGGAGTTTATTTTCTTTCTCTTGAAATTGTTTTAACTGGAGCTGGAGAAGAGGACAGATCATTGAATGATACACATCTTGTAGCTTCATACAACATTTCTGTACTAGTTACTGGCTGCTTCTTCCGCAACAAGTACAGTGACTTTTGGTCAACACAGGGATGTAAGGTAACATGATTATTAGTGGCTTCAGGTACTAGATATATGCTACCACTAATGTGCTATCTAATGTATACTTGTAGTTACAGGGATTTCATGTATGGCATTATGAAGACCGGTAATCCTTAAAACCCCCAAAAACTTATAATTTTCAATAAAAAATACCCTAAGGCTCCATGGTGATGGTTCAAGGTTTTAGAATTTAATTTTGATTTTTTAAAAGTAATGAAATTCTTCCAAGGAGAAGCGGTTACTATAGTTTCTTCTGCTATGCTTTATTGATTTGCGGTCAGACATTGTGAGAATTTTTTTATTGGTGTTTCTAAGCACTTCTGTTAGGGAGTCCTTCGTAACAGGTTTCAGTCCTGTAATTTGAGTGATCATGATAAAACTGCAATTGGTTGACTTCCAAACACATGATTTAATTAATCATCGCCGTAACTAGAATAGGAAGCTGACGTTTTGACCGATGGCCCTTCGTCAGAGCAACTGACGATCGATGGGTTATCGTATTTCTCTAATTTTCGGCTAGTTGTGTACTTGTCGTTCTGGTAAATGTGTTTTATCTTCAAGTTCAACTAAATATTTTTCTGTTTTGATTTTGGTAAGTTTTCTTCTTTACTGTCATCTTGAGTTATTAATGTAATCTTAAATTTCGAATTGCAGTTGCTTGGGGACGGAGCATTAGAAAAGTGATAGGAAAAAAGGAGGGGGAGTTTTTCGCTATTTTTTTTAGTCTGTTGGCTTTGTAAAATTTTTATTCTTGAAGCTTTTCGTGTTTGGTTAGGTTTTTTGTGTATTTTCCTTTGTAGGAACGTTTTTGTTTTTTCCCCCACTCCAACAATTTTCCAGTGGACAGTCCGGTTTTTTATTCTTTAACTTGGTAGTTCGCGAAACAACCAAGAACAACGAAGACATTTATAGATGAGGAAAAGTCGCACAAAAGATTTACAATAAGCTTTAGGACGCTGGTTCTTTAAAGCGAACTACAAACTTGCATTTTTTATGTATTAGGTTGGGCCGAATACAACGCGTTTTTCCACACAGTGTTTGTGCAATCACTTGACTTGGTTTGGAAGCAAGTCCTTCGTTGCTCCCAATACACTTAACTTGTTCAGAATCACAGCGAACATCAAAGTGCCTACCAACTCCACCGCTGTACTTGCTGCTTTTGTAACAATACTTGTTCTCTACGTCTTAGCTCTAGTGTGGGCACGTCGACAGGACAAAAGGGATCTGTTAAAGGTAGGTGAATTACACCTAACTTAATTTGTTAAATCCTTTTACAAGCCTAATAGCTCACTGGAGTTGGCGCTTGTTTTCGGTTTCTGTAATGTTAAGCGGATAAAAATTTTTGTTTTCCGCTGGATGGAAGACTATTTCCATCACAGGTAAACTCTCAGAAAAAGCCGGTTTCTATTTACCGATCTCGTAAGGATAGAAAGTTGAGTCGGCTTTCGTGGAAAAGAACGCTGTACCCCTTTTGAGTGGCATTGATGGATCCACTAAAATTGGTCTGCTCCAGTGTGGCTTTAACTTTCAGTTGGTATCAAACGAGAGTACTAATAAAGTTATTTTAAAGTTATTGGTAAGCGCGTTATCTTTGTATTGCTGCGATTATGGGTTAGAGCTCTCTGAAACTTGAAATATTTTTAATCAAGAGTTTTTTTACGCGTATATAACTAAGTTGCGCTCATGCAGTAATGCGAAGAACGTCATTGCTAGTAACTGCGATTCAAACTCTACGGCATTAAAGATCTGTTATACTTGTGTTTTTAGCCAAGATACCATGAGATTGAAATTCATTATATCTATGATATCAGTCTAATAAGTCCATCATCTATAGAAATTTGCGAATATTATTAAACAGATAAACTTCTTCCTTACAGCGTGGCATTTCTTACAGTCCCAGTAACCTATCTGGAGATAAGTATCGCTACAGGATTGATGTAGCAACCGGTAGGCGCCATCATTCTGGTACAACAGCAAACGTCGGCATTAAGATTTATGGAGAGAAAAGCGAAAGCAAAGCCTTCTTGTTGAAAAATCCGTCAAGACGAACCTTTACGTGTGGAAGTATAGATTCTTTCTTGATTAATACTCCTGAACCAGTCGAAGATATAACACATATAAGATTATGGCATGATAATTCAGGCAAAGGTCCAGCGTGGTTCGTGAGAGAGTTAGCTATTCAAGATTTACAGACCAATCAGGTTTGGTTTTTTCTTTGCAATTGCTGGCTCGCCGTTGATTTTTCTGACTCGCAAATTGATAGAACTTTTGCTACTTCCTCCCGAGAAGAAATGACAGAGTTTAGACATCTTTTTCTGTCCAAAGCTAGAAAATATCTTAGCGATTCTCATTTGTGGTTTTCGATAATATGGAGACTTCCTCAAAACCAGTTTACGCGAATTCAGCGATTATCGTGTTGCTTATCGCTCCTTTTCTGTAGCATGATGGTAAATGCAATGTGGTACAAGACTGACGAAGGACGATATACTGAAATCAAGCTTGGTGTCTTTCGGTTTTCTTGGGAGCAAGTATCAATTGGAATCAGTTCTAGTTTGATTGTATTTCCGATCAATTTGCTGCTAGTTCAAATCTTTAGACACTGCAGACCATTCCCTTGTAAAGATAATCAAAAGTTAACATCTACCAGACGATTTACAAGTTGTCAAGAGAAGAAAACAAACGAAAACAAAAGCTATAAAACCTGGTCTTCTCTTACTTCAACTTTTAGAAATTCTTGTTCCAGAAACAGGAAGATTTTTAATGTTTCAGATTTTAAATTCGAAAAAAGGTTTTACAAATTCGAAAACTATTGTACTGAAAAGCAAAAGGATTCCCAAACCTCAAACTTTAAATATGGCTTTAGAACCGGATTTCTTCCTCCGTGGTTCGTGTACGTTGGGTGGATGGCAGTGATTTATGTGTCGCTTGGAGCGGCGATAATAACGTTCTTATATGGAGTTCAATTTGGAAAAAGAACATCCGAGCAATGGCTTTTGTCATTCTTTGTTTCTATTTTTCAGGACATCTTCGTTAGCCAACCTCTAAAGATTGTTGGTTTGTCACTTTTCTTTGCTTATATTTTCAAAAAACCCGACGCAACAGTGTTACAAGACAAAGAACTTATAACTAAAATGGAACTAGCAGATAGTCAATTTGAACAGTTACAGGAACCAATTTTACTGGCGGAAAAGCCATCAGAGGAAGCTATAAGAAGAATTCGACAACGAAAAGAGAAGGAGCGGCAAATGTTTGCTGTTTTATTGGAGATCATAACCTACTGCCTGTTTGTGTTCTTGGTATTACTGATTGCCTACGGCCATAAGGACAGCAGGGCGTATCAACAGTCAAAAGCTGTTAAAGACAGTCTTGTTGACAGGAGGTTTATTAAGCGTGTTGGTTATGACAATACAGAAACATTCTCTAAAGTAAGATAGCTTCAGAAACTGGAATAACTTAAAAGTCTTTAGCTTTAGCAACTTCATTCTCTTCATTTTTACTTTACACCACAAATCTTTAATTTCGACCTTTACATTCACAAGATAGTCATAGTACCTCACCGTTTAGATAATTCGATTAAACAAAGGTCGAAAAAAGAACTGTAGGAACTGGTCTTTCTTTTCCTTTCTTTTTCAGAAAGAAGGTTATCTGACATGTCTTAGAGTAAATTATACACAGAACAAATGCCCGAAAAATAAGATGTCACGAGCGGGAATCGAATCCACGACTCACCAATTTCATGACCGGTCCACTACCACTGAGCTGCCGAGGCAACTACAGTGGGATGGGTTGTTGTTATAGACTAATTAACCCCCTTCTCTCGATGTTTTTGCTCGTCCCCATTTCCCGCGCGTCCAAAATTTCGATAAACGCTTGCTACGCAGTTTAACTTAACCTTAGTGCCCGTTTTAGCTGCTGCAAGATATATAGCATTAGTATTTAAGCACTTTCTATACTTGTGATTATCTTTTCCCAATTTTCCACAATCGCTTTGATTTTACTGTTTAACTAATTTAAGTCATTCCGCACTTTTAAAAGATGGCGCGAGTTTCAGACTTTTGGCAATGGAATAATCAGGTGTATCTTCCCTCGCTCTACAATCTTGACTGGTATTACTACACTAGCAGGCCGGAACCGCTATTTATTGGCGAATTTGGTGGTCATTTAGTTGGAGTGGCGAGGCTAAGACAATTGAGAGTTCAAACGGGTGAGTGGGCACGACAACAAACTTATAATGGA
Source organism: Isaurus tuberculatus (assembly GCA_025447995.2). Classification (NCBI taxonomy): domain Eukaryota; kingdom Metazoa; phylum Cnidaria; class Anthozoa; order Zoantharia; family Zoanthidae; genus Isaurus; species Isaurus tuberculatus. The sequence goes on along the minus strand of JAOEHV020242358.1, from coordinate 3,218 downwards.
GTACACACACTTAAGAACATCAGAAATAGCTTGCGTGGCGTTATTATACTGAACACGACCACGAAAACAACGAAAAACATCAGTAGACCGTAACCGTTCAATGTTTACCATCAACAACACCAGTACAACCAAAATGACCATGACATTGGCTACTACCGCACTTTCACTATCACGAACATGGCCATTACTGTGACTATAGCCACTGTCAAAGTTAACATGGCTTGGATTGTGATTTTCACAACCAAAGCCATCGCAACAACCAACGCGACAATGACAATGATTATGACCTCCCTCCACCATTAGCACCACCCCAATCAACGCCACCAAGACAGTGACAATGACCTACTCTCCCATAACCATCACCCCAACCACCATCATTACGACAATGACCATGCCCTCCTCCACCATTTCCACCGTCCCTACCACCGTCATAACGGTCTTGACAATGGCAATGACCATGACCTCCACTGTCACCACCATCGCCAACATTATCACCGCAACCATCACCAGGACACCGATCAAGACCTCAATCACCACTTGCTAACACCATGACCAGGACATCGAACATTACCAATACTGTATTGATCTTGAGCATGGCACTAAAAACAACCTTGAAAATGCCGTTTACAGCAGCCTTGACCACGACATCGACTATGACTGTTAAAAAATGTCATCGAGAGAAACAATGATTATAATCATTTCATAGATATATTATGCAGGCAATTGCTAAAATAGTTTTTGGTAAGTAAACTCCTTAATGTTATGTTAACCCGTTTTATGCTACCCTATGAATATTTTCGGTTATGAAAATCGAGAGAGGATGATGCCACCTAGCTTCAATGCCTCTGTCATGAATATTTATATAATAAACAATCCGTACGTAGAATTTCAAATTTTACTCAGGTAGATTTTCTATTTTCATTAGCTGTAATAATCTTTTTAGACGTTTCAGGTTTGTTTTCGATCTACTAAAGCTATTACATTTCTCAACAAATCCTAGAAACATGTCTTCTTGTGGATGGTTTCGTAAATGTGTCGCGTGGATGTTGCGGGACATTCTCTCTCAGCCATGAATTAAAGACCCACTTCGGCCCTGGATGGCGAGAGCTCAATGAAACAATCTTATCCCCGAGGACGCAATCTTGGAAACATCGTTTGGCCAATCAGCTTCATGGTTACCCATATATGGGAAACGTTAACACTTACTCAGGGGGAGGGTACGTGAAGGAGTTTTCTCGCATTTACTACAAAGCTTCGAACCAAGTCAGCTTTTTACGCAAAAACCGTTGGATTGATCGACAAACCCGGGCTGTCTTTGCTGAAGCATCTCTATACAATCCTAACACTAATCTATTTACGTCGGTCATTGTGCTTGTAGAAATACCACCATCCGGTGGAATCATTCCTAAAGCCGAAATTTTAACGTACCGTCTTTACCGATATATTGGTGACTTCCAGCTCTTTGTTTTGGCGTGTGAAGTAGTTTTTCTAATGTTTATGATATATTTTAGTTACAGGGAGGTAAAAATGGTCTATCGTCTAAAGATGGGTTATTTTTCAAATTTTTGGAACTGGATTGAGACTGCTATTATTGCCCTCGGTTGGACAGCGGTTGTGTACTTTTTCATTTGTTTGTCGATTCGAACAAAGACCCTTAAGAGGTACCAAAGCGATTCATCGAAATTCATTAACTTTCAGAATGTCAATTCCTGGCAGCAAGCATTCGAGTGCACGATTGCTTTCTTGGCTTTTTTTGTGCTGCTAAAATATCTCAAACTTCTTAGTTTTAACAAGAAGATGTATTTGATGATATTAACTTTGAGGCAAGCGGGAAAAGAACTCATCCATTTCCTGGTGTTTGTTCTAATCTACTTTTGTGCTTGTTCGTCTCTCTACTATTTGTTAATGAATCAGGACAGGCAGCAATTTAGCTCAGTAATAAAAACCACATATAAGTTGCTGAGTGTTCTACTTGGAAGATTCACCATTGATGAACTGGTAAATTCCAGTGGATATAATCGTAGTATCCAAGCTATTGTGTTCCTCGTTTACATGATTGTGTCAAACTTCATACTGATCAACGTACTTCTGGTTATCATCATCGATTCTTTTAAATCTGCCAGGCTGACGAATAAAAAGATGGTAAATGATTTTGAACTAGTAGACTACGTTGTTTCAACCTTTAAGGAATACTTTGGTGTGTGGACTTCAAATAAAATTTCTGATGCAGAAAATTGTTATAAGCCTGAACCAAAGCAAGTGATTTCTAAAAAGTCAAAGCAAAAAGATCCTTGTGATCAGTTTTTTTCAAGAGCTGATCAGCTCACTGACTGTCTACAGCAACTTTATGATGTCCAGACTGCAGAAGAGTTTATCATTAACTTTTTGTTAGCAAAACAAACATTGCAAGAGCAACACAGCTTCATCAAAGCAATTTGATCGATTACATCACATACTACAACTACCAGAATGCTTTGCTTCCTTTCTTTTGTCAAATTATTAGTGGCAATTGTTCTACGTTTACGAAATAAACAGGAACTAAATCAATGTTTTTCTCAAAAGATAGAAATTATAAGTGCCTAAGGTGAATCGAAACCATTACCCTCTGACTACAGGTCAGATTCTCCACCAACTGAAGTATAAGATTTTTCGCGGAGAGAGAGCTACTTAATTTGTTTCTTATAAACAAAAGAAGGGAGAAAGAAGGCCGAGCTAGGGGTGGTGATTAGACATTTTTTTTATTTTTTACTATCAAATACCCCGCCCTCGGGCTGACTATATAAGGTCAAATGAAACTTAAGGTCCCCACCTAAGGGTATATTTAATGGTCAAAAATCATAATTTTTGTCAAATTTCCCCACCATGGGGTAGAACATGAATGAAAAATGCCCGACCCTAAGGCAATATATGTTTTTCTAATGCCCACCCTTAGCCCGTCCTCCCCCTTCGTGAAGGCTTATAATTGGTGCATTAGTGGGTGGAGTATCTCTAACCGGTAATGAGAGGGTCACGGGTTTCATACCGTTAGGGACTCGGAAGTTTTTCTTCTGAGAAGAAGATTAACTTCATTCCTCTTTATTACTCGTGCCGGTGTCACAGTGATTTCGGTACCCCAGTGATTTGTGTACCCCAGGGTACGCAAATCACTAGCGATTCGTGTACCCCCTCTTGGAAAGAAAAGATTGAGGAGATATAGCGAAGTTATCCTGGCATTAGTA